>JASANP010001048.1:0-69407 GCA_030849625.1 Wallacemonas sp. TrypX
GCGTAAGGACCGTGGGATCACTCTGTAAGCACCCACGCTCCGCGATGCGTGGTCGGTCACGTTGGCGGCTCTCACAGACACACATGGATTCAAGCGTTCTTTTACTTTTTTTTCTGTCGTTTTCTCTTTCCAAAAAAGAAGAAGAAAAAGGATGATAGGTGTGAATACCGTCCCAGTGCACACGCGCGCGAGCGCTTGGTGGGATCACCGATGTATGACCAAGCTCTTGCCTGTCGACTGTAACACGGCGTTGAGCACAGGTACGCGGGTTCGCGTGGGTGCGTCTGAGCGTTACAGCGCACGCCTTCGCGACGGCCGTGGTGCCAATTTACTTGTCGTCCATGTGTGTCTGTAGGCGTACGCTGCCTGTCGTCACGTGCTTTCGATGTGTGTGACGCGTCTCTCTCCTCTCCCGTTCACTACAGCGGACTCCTCCCCACCCCTCTTGCTTTCTCTCTTCGCCTATTCACGCACGCGTACTTGCCTGCGCATCTCCACACGAACATGCTGTACAGCCTCATTCAGCCCCACAAACGCATTTTCACATACTACTTAATACATTCGCCCTCTTCTTTTTTTTTTGCTCCTCAGTCGACCAAGGCAAGGACACTAGCTCCTGTGCATCTCGTCGTCTTGATCACTGTTCCGCTGCTGTTCTTTCATCCTCCTGTTTTCTTCGTGGCACAAAAAAAATTATTGTGTTGGCGCGGCGCACCATGTCCACAGTTCCTTTTAATGGACAGGTCCGCATGGAATGGTTTCAGGCTGGGGAGACTCTGTCCATCACGTACTACGTGAAGGACAGGCAAGAGTCCGACGTCACCGTAAAGAACACTGACACCACCCTGGACGTCACCATCAAGCTGAACAGCGAGGGCCGTGAGTACAACCAGAGCATCGACCCGCTCTACGCGCCGCTCGCGGCGGGCAGCCAGGCGGTTGTGTCGGTGCGTCCCATGAAGGTGGAGGTCACCGTGCGCAAGGCCAGCGCGTATCAGTGGCCCTCGCTAGAGGGGAAGGATGTGGCGCCGGTGCCCCTTCCTGCCGCGGCCCCCGCGGTCGGACAGCCCGCCTCTGCCACGCAGCTGAGCTACCCCAACAGCAAAGGCAAGGACTGGAGCAAGGTGGCGCTGGAGGAGGAGGAGGAGAAGCCCGAAGGCGACGCCGCACTGAATGCGCTGTTCAAGCAAATCTACGGCGATGGCAGCGACGAGCAGCGCCGAGCCATGATCAAGTCCTTCACGGAGAGCGGTGGCACTGTGCTGTCGACCAATTGGGATGACGTGGGTCGTCGCAAGGTCGAGGCCTCTCCACCGACCGGGATGGAGAAGAAGACGGTGCTCGAGTGAACGCACGATTCAACGGAAAGCAGGCGAGTGAAACACCCAGGTGATGTTTATTCGAAGGACATGAACACAGCAGAATAGGCAAAAAAAAAAGGAGGGACAAAAGTCGGCTCGACGTGGGTAGTGACTGTGCCTTTTCTTTTTTATTGGTTTATTGGCTTGCACTCGTCCGGTGCGAGAAGAGGCAACAACGGTCATAGCTGCAACAGCAAGCACCCCTCATGTCGCGACAGCCACTGAAGGCATTGGTGGCTGTGCGCGCACGATAAGTGTTGTTGGCGGCGATGAAAACGTGTTTGTCGAGAGGATGCGTTGCGCTTATTGACTCGTTTCCACTTCTCCAGCATGGCTCACCGCGAGCGAGATGCGCTCTCATTTTCTCCTTTGTTCTCTCTTTTTCCTTTTCCTCTAATGTTATTGCTGCGTGTTTGTGCAAGCACCCGCAGGTAGCAAATGAGCTTCCCCTGTGAAACGACGACGCCCCCGTCACCCTGCTCGGGAGCTGATGGCGGGCACGGTGGTTCGCATCGTCTGCGCTCGTCTGAGTTCTTCTGCATTATCTGTCCGACAGCTCCCACTCACGTGTTTGAGTCTGTCCACTTAAGATAATAGTTGCCTCTTGCCTCTAGCTGTCGCAGTTGCATCGCATATGCGCGCACACACCATATCTGCTCCTCTCTTTCACACACACACATAATTCATCTTATTATTCCTCGTTTTTTTGTGGCCGCGCCTGTGTGTCTGTGTCGTCTTGCTGCCCGTCAATGATGGTCACCCTCTGCCCACGGCTCACAGCACACGCCTTAGAGTGCTCGCAGAGTGTCTGTGTGCGTGTGTGTGCGTGTACATTTTCCTCTCACATCTAGAAAACCACATTCGTTCGTGTCGCGAACACCTTTTTCTTTTTTTGCCGCTCAGTGTGTGCCGCACCTTTGCGGCAACCGCCACGCAACATGGGTTCACCTTCACCGGAACGACTCCGGCTGCAGAAGAAAGCTGTGGGGCGCATGAACGCGCTGAAGCAAAGCAGCAGCGAGGAGGAGTACTACGCCGAGTGCAGGCGGATGAGCACCACATCAGGTCTCGGGTACAACGAGGTTCGCGCGACGGTGTGGCGAGATCTGGTGCTGGGTGCTGGTGTGCAGCGCACAGTGCCTTACCTCAGCGATTCCATGATCGTCGTCCGCCGTCCCGCATTGTCCTCCAACGGTGTGTCGGCCTCTAGCTCGAGCAGTGGTGGGTCGCACGCACACAGAGCCGCTCAAGACGATAGCAGCCTCACAACAGACGATGACGTGAGCAGCGCCGCCAGCGCGTGCCCGGCGAGGCCGCCGCGTAAATCGGTATCTGTGCTCTCTCAACGGGTCAAGAGTGACGCGGTGAGCGTACCCGACGGTGGCAGACAGGATGGTCCGGTACAGGCTAAACCCACCTCCTCCTTCACTGGCCAGGTGCCAGCCGGTGGTTCATCCACCGCCGCACCTACCACAGTCACCAATACCACACAACCGATGAAGCTGCCCGAGAACTGCCAGCCCAAGGTCGTGGAGGCTGACGTTGAGCGCTCGCTGTGGCATCTGTACCCAGAGACCACGCAGCGCACACGCATGCGAAAGCAACTCAAGGCGATGATCATCCGCATCCTCGCCTTCCGACGTGACCGTCACTACTACCAAGGACTGCACGAGCTGATGGGGTTTGTCATGTACGTCATGGCGCCCACGTGTGCGGACGACATCATCGTTTCTGTCTGCGAGCGACTGCTGTTGACGCAGTGGTCGGCCTTCTCCGAGCCCACCCTCTCCAAGTCACAGGCGCTGCTCTACGCCATGCATGCCGTTGTCGCGGAGGAAGATCCTACGCTGGCCACAGCGCTCGAGGCGTGCGGTGTTGGACCAGAGTCTCACTACGCCGTGTCGTGGGTGATCACGTGGTACACGCACAGCCTCAAAGACCCTGACCGCGTTGGCCGCCTGTTCGACTACTTTATCGCTGACGAGGATCCGTGGAATGTGATCTTCTTCACTGCTTCTTTTATACTCACTGAGAAGGACCAGATCCTCGCTGCTGTCGAGGCAGCCAAGGAAGAGATGGGTCAGGAGGCAGACAAGCTCATGCTCATGGCACGCGTCTACGCGCTGCTGGTGAAGCTGCCTGAGATGACCCTTGAGGCCATGACCAACTCCCAGGTGGACCTCCTCATTGCCCGAGCTGCGGGGTTCCGTCGCTGCTACATGCCGCTCGTGACACAAGAAGCCGATAACTTCATGAATGGCGACGTCCGGGACCTCGGCATGCTCGCGAACCTGCGCACACGCAACGCGGCGCTGCGGCTGCTGTGGCGCCTGCTCCCGCGCGAGTGGCGAAACCCCACGGCGCGGCGCGGGCTTCAAACACTTGCCCTCTGGACCGGTGTGCTGCTCACCGCGGCTGTGGGAGTCCTCGCCTCGACGAGCCGCGTCACCGGCGCCAACGGCCACAGCAGAGGCGGCTAGCGGACGTCTCTCCGACACACACAAAGACACCAAGTCGTTGGTTGTTGTTGTTGTTTCTATTCATTGTGATGCCTCCGGTGGTGACAGTTGTCAACAACACTGAAGGCTTTCTCCACTCGTCGTGACGATCATGTGCTCATTTTTCCACTCTTCCTTCTTCTTTTTTTTTTGCGCAGCTCAGGGTCACACAACATCAATTCCCAGCTGTGGGGAACACGTCATATGGCTCGCTGTACTGTGCCCTCTTCTCTCTCTTTTCCTCTGTCCGTGTCTGCGCCATGGAAATCACGTGTGAGTCCACCTTCCGCACGTTGACTGGTGCGCTTCTGGTGCGGCAGTGCCGAGGACGAGATGCGAATGGCGCACGACTAGTCAAGTCCCGCTTTCCTTCTCTCTCATATCTCATGTTTTCTTTGTTTGTGTTGTTCACCTCGGTGCGACATCGGACAACACTCACCCGATCCACTGATTCCCACCCTTTCCTACGTCTCTACCTTCTCTGCCTCCTGCCCTTTGTGCTTCTTCCCAGCGCGGTACACTCATCTTTCGTTTCTGTGCCGCCCTTGGCGTTGTCGTGCACGTAAAAGTCGACGAGATTGTCGGAACGCAGATGACCAGGGCGAACGTCGGCGGCCACACCGATGCACTCGTGCTAGAGGCGTCAGAGGTGTGGTGGCCTTCGCTGGGCGAGCTTAGCGAGTACCCCGTGCACGACTCCAGCAGCTTCTTCGGTGCCGTGGCGGCACACGCAGTGCCCCACCCAACAACGCTGGCCACATCATCAGCGCCGACCTCAGTGGCTCTTTCTCGACTTGGCCGGAGCATCTTCCTGTCCGCACGATGGTGTCCGTCCTCCGCGGCACCCCATGACGCGTCCACGGACTTGCCCGGCGCGGCAGTGCGGGTGTGGAATCCGTTCTCCTCCCGATGGCTCTGCCTCCCGGTAGCGTCTCGACCAGCGTCGCCGGCGAATATCGCCGAGATGGTTGGGCAGGGTCGCGTGCGTCTGTGCCCACGCGCGGTACCGTTCACGGCGCACGCGCCGCTGCCCACGGCACGCCCCCCGGCGACTGAGTCGTGCCGCGAGCAGCAGCTGGCCGCGCTTACCGTGCGTCATGCCACAGTCATCACTGACAGCTGTCTGGACGCCCTTCGCCGCGCTGCGTCTGGGCACGTGTCGGCGCCGGTGCACGGTGCGCTCATCGAGGGAGGGCCCGGCACCGGCAAAGCCGCACTTCTGGACCGTGTGCTGCAGATGACGCCGGAGACGTACACCGTTGACGGTGCACCCGGCCGTGCGTCGTGCACGTACGTGGTCACCCGACGCACGCTGGACTGTGCCGATGTGCTTGCCATGGACGTGCGTGAAGCTGTTAAGATTGTTGAGACGGTGCTGCGTCCACCCCCGCTGGCGCGGTCGCGTCCTTGTCAGGCACCGTCGGCCGGCGCCGAGCCAGACGGTGTTGTCCGCCCGGCAGTGCTGCTCGCCCTCCGGCACGTTGAGCTGCTGTGGGAGCTCACCAACACAGTTACCAGCGCGGTGATTTACCGGCTGTGCACAAGCCTCGATGCACTGTGTGCTGCAGCCGAAGACGACGAAGACACAGCGGTAGCAGAGGAAGAAAACAGGGAGGCCGGGGCAAGTCGCTGGGCGAGCCCGGTGGTGATCCTTTCCACCGCTGCCGACACGTCACGGGTTCCACTTTCGCTTCTGCGCCACCTCGTCAAGGTGCGGGTCTCCCTCGGTGCCACGACGCTGGCGGAGCGCGTGGCGTGCTTGAACTGTCTGTTCTCGTGCGCAGAGAGTGGCGTCGGCGTGGCTCCGAGGCCGACTCCTCAGTCACTGGAGCGGGTCGCCGAGACACTCGCCAGCAGCACGGTGGCAGCGCTGATGAAGCTCACGGCAGAGGATGTCTGCCAACGCTCAGCGGCGTTGGAGGCGGATACCGCGCAGCAGCGTGTCGGGCTAGTCGCACATGGCAAAGGCCCGTACAGTCACCTCTTCGGGGTGCAGGACGTTGTGTCGGCGCTGGAGCAACTGCTGGTGTGGCCACTGACCCATCTCGCCGTGATGAAGAGATTGCGCATTCCATGTGCCAAAGGTGCTATTCTCTACGGTGCCAGTGGGTCCGGCAAGACGGCGGTCATGCGTGCGCTGGCGGAGCGGCTGAGACGGGGCGCCGACACACACTGGACGGCGACAGTGCAGCTCGTGGATGGGCTGACTCTCGTGGAGAAGGAAGTGGGACGCTCCGAGAAGAACATCGCGGCCATGTTCCGCGCAGCGCGGGCGACGGCACCGACCGTGTTGCTGCTGGACAACCTGGAGGCGCTCGCGCCGCCGCGGGGGCAGCAAAGCAACGAGACGACCACCTCCTCGGACCGGACGCTCAGCACGCTGCTCACTGAGATGGATGGTGTAGCCGGTGACGGTGGCGCCGCCGTGTTCGTCGTGGCGTGTGCGCCGTCGCCCGCTCTCCTAGACCCCGCTGTGCGCCGACCAGGGCGACTGGACCTTCACCTGCACCTCACCCACCCCACCGAAGAGATTGTGTTGGAAGCGTTGACCGCGCAGCTGATGCTCGTCGTGCGGCAGCTATGTGGTCCACGGGATGTCGTGGCGCCAGAGGTGCTCCACGACGCGCTGTGCACAAGCCTCAGGAGAACAGCCCGCATAAGGTCGCTGTCGCGATCAGCGCAAACGATGCGGACTGAGAAGGCTGGCTCAGCGGAGACCTCAGAGACCACCTTTTCCGCCGCGCAGGTGAGTGCGTGGGCACGTGAGGTGACGTTGAAGCTCATTCGCGCTGTCGTCGGAGAGGCTGAGGAGCCGCCGGCGGACGGTGTAGCCTTGGAAGAGGTTCTTCAGTCGCTGGAAGCCTGTTTGGCGGACGAATGAATGGTCCCAGAGAGGTCGAGAAAGAGAGAGAGTGCCGCGCGGGGCTGATAGGCATGTTGGGCAGCGTCTGGAACTTTGTGAACTCAACGGTTAACCAAAAAAAAAGCCGAAAGAAGGTACACGCCACGCACAAGAGTTAAAAACCAAAAATAGTTGGCTGAGAGTTCCACCTCGCACATTCACGAACAGCGTCTGGGTAAAGAAGAGAAGAAGGGTGGCGGCTCTTCACACCTGTCAACACACCACAGTCACGTTGTGCACACGCGAAGTGCGGCAACACCCTCTGCGCGGTTCCTCCACCTTGTTATTTCTTCGTTTCCACCCTCTCGCTCTCACTTGATAATCGTCATCTTCACGAGGTGAAGGTCGGCACACCTATTCTGAACCTGGATATATTTTCTTTGCTTTGTGTTGTGCCTCTCAGTGGTGGCTGCCTCGGTTCCATTCCTTTGTCGGCTTCTCCTCCACGCTTAAGTGGGTGTCTCAGTGTGTTTATGTGTACGTGTGATTTCACGCACTTCTTCTTCGCACTTCTCTGTTGTGGTCAAAAATAGGATGGGCAGTCTTATCGGCGCCTCGACTGATGGCCCGCTCCCTGGGCGGTCACGGCTTCAGGACCGACTCGCTGCCCGCTACCACAGTGCGCTCGCGCAGTTTCAATCGAACATTCGTGCCGTGAGCGAGCAGGCGAACGGACGCCAGCTGGAGCGACTCGAGTGGCTCAAGACGACGCTCGCGAAAAGCCACAGTGAGGCGGAGGATGTGCTTGTGGCGGAGGTCACTCGCGTCGAGACGCACCAGGAAACGCTGGAGAGGTACATGGCGGCCATGGAAGGCTGGTCGCCCGGCCAGGTCGTACCGCCTTTCGTGGATGAGTTTCACACGGCGGCGGACAGCCAAGGTCGGGAGCGCGGCGACTTCGCGGCGAGCACGCGGCGAATGGAAGTGGAGAGACTGCGACTGGCAGACATCGCGGTCGGACTACGACAGTCGTACGGCGCGCGCGTTGCTGCCATCGACGCGTGTGCAACACAGATTAGAGATGAAGAAGCACAGCGCCGTGAGACAGTACAGCGGTCGTTGCGGGATCTTATGCTGGAGCTGGCGCGCATCAGTTACGGCGGTGTCACCGCCTCGCACGTGCTGGCGCAGCGCGTCATCCATGGCACCAATGAGCAGCTCGCGGAGAACTACCTAGCCGCACGCACACTGCTCTGCCAGCTCCGATCACGTGAGCTATGTAAACAAAGACAATACACAAGCCGTATGGCCAACCTGTTTGCCACCACGCTCGCGCACATGGCGGACAGCCAGTTCTGTTGGGCAAGGACGCTCCTGCAGTCCGCCGTGTTTAGACGCCCGGCAGGTCGGCTAGCGATTGTCGAGGAGATCACCAACATTTCGGTCGAGAGTCGTCAGCGAAGTACGCAGTTTCTCAGCAACCTCGGTACCATTGTGAGCTCACTGCAGGTATCACGCGACGTGCCCAGCGAGCCGCCTGGCTCGGCACAGGCACTGGGTGGCTCAACAGCGAGCGGATGGCTGCGGCACTACGGCGAACGCGTCACCGACGCGGTGTTCCCTGAGAATCCCGAACAGGTCATTGACGAGTGGCGCATGAAGGCCAACGTGGTGGTACGCAACAGTCTGGCGAGCTGTGTGGCCATCATTGACCGCACTGTGGCCGAGGAGAAGGCTCGCGCGGATGCCGCAGAGGAGATCAGCCGTGGCCTGCTTGCCGCATCAGAGTGGATCTACACGCCGCTCGAGTGTGGGCCAGATCTATTCTTGGAGGCCTCGCTCGCGGCGGACGAGGACATGGATGAACCTTACAAGGCCTTTGTGTTCAAGAACATTACTCTCATCACCGTGAACCAGGCGAGAGGCGCGCGTAGTCTCAACCCTGTCGTGGCGCACATTCGCGACGAGTGCGGATGGTTCTCGGCGTGTGTGCGGGAGGGCCTGGGTGCAAGTCACACCTTCCTCGAGCACAGCCTGTTAACGGCTTTTCACAGCGTGCTGCGGTTGTTCGGCCAGGCCACGGAGGAGCTGGTCGTGACATCGACGAGCGTCTTGCAGTTCATCCGCGACTTCTACCGGCGCCAGTACGAGGGCCGCAAAGAACACGAGGACACGCTCGCAGCGCTCGAAGAAGCCTACTTGCGCGTGGGCGACCAGCTCACCCATGCCGCCTCCGTCGCGGCGGGGCAAGAGCTTTTCGCGCAGGGCCTTGCGTACTTGGATCAGATCGCCGAGTGTTACACGAATTACTTCCACGTCGTTGTGGAAGAAACCGACGCCATCAAGGCGCGGTCCGCCGAGCACTGCGACACGCAATGTCGTGCACTCCAGGCGAAGCTCGGCGTGGAGTCGCAGGCGGCCACGGTGGCGCGCCTGGAAGAGGACCGCGTGCGGCGTTACCGTGAGATGCTCTTGCAGGCCGAGCACGAGGCATCCGCAGAGAAGAGCAAGAGGGCGCGTGGTGGTGGTGGCGGCGCAGGTGGCCGGAAGCGGTCCAGCAGCGTCAACGACTCGCGCTCGTCGAGCCGACACGCGTCCGTCTCGTTCTCTGACGTTCCGCTGGAGGAAGTCCACTATGAGCAAATCACGGCGCGTGATGGCACCGTCTTCAACCTGGTCGCGCCAATGCACCTTCTTGGCAGTACCGCCGAGAGTGATGCCGCGACGACGGTCGCCGACAGCGGGCACAGTGCCTTTCACGTCGGTCACGACGCGGTGACGGAAGCCGCCTCACCGAAGATATCCGGCGCGGCGAGCAGCACGACCAAGAGCCAGGCCAAGCGCGGCGCCAACACATCCACCACTGCCCAGTCAACCACAAAGCGTGGCGGTCGCAGCCGCAGTGCCTCTGCGCACGGTCAGGGCGAGGCAGCGGCACACACCGACGGTGAGGCGGGCGTGCTATCCGGTTCGGCACCACCCAGTGTGAGCAGTGAGTTCCGCGAGACGTACCAAGTCATGTGGCAGGACACAATCGCGTTGGCGGAGAACTTCTTGCGGCGCGAGGACATCACGGCGTGGCAGAAGCTGCTACGCATTGAGCTTGTGAACTGGCTTGTCGAGCTCCAAGCGCGCTCTGGCATGGAGCTGGAGACGTACATCACCACCACGAAGGCGAACATTGACAAGGAGACGAACAATCTGCTCCGCCACCACCGCCGGCGCCCCGCCGTCTTTCAAGCTGAGGTCTACGAAGCGCGTGTCCGCGAGCTCGACAACGACATCAACGCGTCTGACAAATACTGCGCGCGCCTTCTTGAGCGGGTCAACAAGGTTGAGGGCGTCTGGCACAATCTGGAAACGAACCCGGAGTGGCTTGCCGAGGACGGTGAATTACTTCGCCAGATTGAATCTCTCGAGACGAAGGCAGTCGAGGCCGCCTCAACAGCGGTGCTGCAGGTGCAGGAGCGCCGCCATGCCGCGCTGTGCACGCAGTACACCGATTCATTCGAGCAGCGCAGTCGCAAAGTGACGGAAGCGGTCGAGAAGCAGCAAGAAACGCTCTCGTTGGAGTGCCAGCACTACCTCGCTGACCGCGCCAAGCAGCTCGCCGAGGACACGTTCACTGGCGCCGCCGAGCACACGGATGTTCTCGCGCAGGACAGCGTCGGGCAGCGCATCCGCAGTATTCTCGCCCAGCTGAACGGCACCGTGGAGGCCGTGCGCGCGTACGTGTCCAAGGAGCAGGGGAAGCGCCAAGCCACCGTTTCCGCGTTGCGTGAGAGATACGAGCTGACGTACGCACAGAACAGTGCGGAGCTGCGACTGCTGGCGACGCTGCAGGAAATCTACAGCCGGCTCAAGGCACAGGTGCAATCCGCGGCCATGCTCTCCACGGCCTCCGAGACGCGGTTGAACGGCGTCATTGATCTGCTGGAGAAGGAGCTGTCAAAGCCCGTGTCGAAGCCGAGCCTAGCCTCCACCATGAAGATCCTCGTCCAGCACGATTACTCGCTCGACACGAGCAAGCGTCCCGTGGTGGAAGAGCTGAGCCCGTCAGCGGAGTCCGAGCTCTACGCACAGATTGAGCACCAGGCCGCCGTGGCGCGCAGCACGACGCAGCGGCAGATCCGCACCAGCGGCCTCGCTGAGGTCTTCGCCCTGCTCGACAGCCTCCGCTCACTGCTCTACGTGCGCGGTATGGCGCTCAACACGATGCTGTACTCGGTGGTTCTCTACCGTGTACTCCCCGACAACTACATTGAGCCCAAGCCACTGCCCAAGGACGCAGAGACACAGCAAATGACGACGTCCAACAAGGGAGGCCGACGAGGGAAGAGCCGCGGCGGTGCGACTGGGGGCGGCGTGAGTACCGCGAGCAGTGCGAGTGCAACCCCTCCACAAGAGCCGCTGCCTGCGGTGCCAACCATGGAGGGTCAGCTCAAGGAGTGGATCGCCGAGGTGAAGGGCGAGGTGCTGAAGGCTCTACAGGTCCACTTCGGCCAGTACCCGCCACCGCTGCACCGCCGTCTTCAGAACATGCGTGGAGGCTACCCAGAAGACGTCAACCAGCTCACAGACAGCGTCTGCGCGGTGCAAGAGAACCGTCTCCGTGAGCACGTCACCGAAGCGGTGCGCACTTTTTATCAGCAGGTGCAACGCGTGTACCTGGCGGTGCAGGTGATGCCGTCCTACATGAACGCGTCTCTCTACTCTCTCACCGCCTCCGCGCTGGAGACCCGCGTGGCGGCGCTGCTCGAGTGTTTTGGCGACCTCTACAGCTACTCGTCCGCTCTCAAGACGGTCCACAAGGGGCTTGTGAAGGTCTCACTGAGCAACCAAAGTCAGCGCGCCAAGCTGATGCAGCTCACCGAGGCGGAAAGTGTGCGGCAGGCGGTAACAGAGAAGACGTTGACGCGCGTCTGGGGTCTCGTGCTTCGCGAGTTGCAGGACGAGGCTGGTCTGCACGCCGCCCGCTGCGTCAACGCTGTCAATACCTTCTTCTACATCCTCAAAGGCTTGGCGCTGCCCGAGCACTTGTTGCCTAGCGACGGCGGTGAGTTCGCCGTGGGACGCCATCGTGGGCTGCGGCAGCTCATCAAGATGCGCGACAAGGAAGCGCGCGTGAAGGCACAGGAGCAAAGCACATCTCACAAGGATCGCCACTTGCAGGAAACATTGCCGTTGCTGAAGCAGTCCAAGAGCACGTCCAAGGACGGCAACCGCTCTATCTCTGACAACCCCACAGCAGGCAGCGGTGGGCCACTGCCACAGCCCTCGGGCCAGGAGGTGGACTTCACGGGCCTGCCGCTCATGGACTTCCAGCCGCTCGTGCCGTACAACGAGGCGCACGCCAGCGATCCGGTCGAGCCGCTGCCTTCGGCGCGCGCGTACTACCACATCTCAGGGATGGACCCCCTCCTCGGCACCAACGGGCAGTCGACGCGTGGAGGTCCCAGCGGAACGGGTGGCGGTGGATCTGGCGCGAAGAGCAAGGCCAAGAAGGGGATGGCCGCCTCAGACAACGCGGCGTCGGCCGAGGCGTCGAGCGACTTGTCGCCCCCGTTTGTTGCCCCGCGCACGCAGCTGCACCAAGAGACCGTCGTGCTCGCGCGGGAGTGTGTGGAGCTGCTCAACACCGCCGCCGAGGAGGTCGCGGAAGACGTCGACAAGTCCTTTCGCGGCTGGACGCGGCGCGAGCGCCAATGGCAAGACAGCTGGGCACTGACAGTGCAGACCATCGACAGCGGCGCAAGTGCCGCCCGTGCATGACGACAGCACAGCCCGCGCACCCGTCGACTGGGGCTGGGGCTAGGACAGGAGAAACAAGCTTCAACCGACGTGGCATCTGAGAGTGGGAGGGGATCGGTGACTCGTGCTTGTTGCCGTTGTCAACACAGCGGGGCCCTTCTTTCTCTCTTCTCCGTTTTTTTTGTTTGATGTACAGTTTTGTGTTCGCTCACTTTTCTTTTACTAGTAGGTGTGGAAGAGGAGCGAAGTACCGCAGAGAAGACAAGAGGCTGGCTCGACACACACACACACATGCATACAATCATAGCCTGTGGGCGTTATGCCAGGGCAGGCTGGGATGGCGGCTTGTGTGCGGAGGCGTACGTGGTGCCGCGTGTTTGTGGTTCCTATGCCTTGGCGCACGTATTGTGGCGGTCAGCAAAGACGCGCGCACACACACACACACACATTCACGAGTGGCGATCACCAGAAGACGGGTGGAGCAGCAATTGCTTTTCGTCAATCGTCCAGCTGGGGCGGCACATGGGCATCTCCCTCGTTCGTACTCACCCCTTCGCCTTCCTCCACGTCTCTCTATCCCCCAAGGTGTGGGTCGACACGCCGTAAAGAACTTTTTTGCTGTGGTGGCGCCTGTCCTTACCTCCGTTCTCTTTTGTTTTTGTTCTCTCTCCCTCTCTTCAGTAGAAAGCCGCCCTCTCGGTCAGCGCGCGTGGGACGCTCTCTGCACGCAGTCATACCACCAGCTGACATCGCGGTGTGTTGAAGTGTGCTCTCTCTGGAGCGCTCGTGTCCCACCAGCTCACTGTGCTGGTTTTTTTCTCGTTGAGCGTATCGTTTTACCCAACCACTTGGCGCTTCAGATCTTGTTTTTTTCTTCCATTGGTTTTGCTGACTTCCTCTCCGTTCTTACCACCCTCCGTCGGCGTTATCAAGCCGCGGCCGTGGCAATGGCTCAGCGCGCCGTGGACGCCGCATCAAGCGGTCCGTCGTCTTCGTTGTCATCCTCGGCCACAACGGTGAGCGAGGTCGAGGCCCTCATTGCGGCACTGCAGGCGTCCTCCGTCGCGTGGCGCGACAAGAAGAGCGGTGTAGCGCGGCACATGCACTACGCCCAGTCACTCTGTCGATTGCAAGAAACACTGGCGGTTGTGGCGTCCAGCCGCGCCGTCCACTCCCTCGTCGACCGCGGACTCGTGGTGCAGTGCATCGCGATGGCCATCGAGCACGCCACGCTGGGGATGATGTCGTGGGTGGTGCTGCGCACCTGGGAGGCGGTGCTGACCGACCTGCTGTGCCGCCTGCACCGCGTGGCGGGCACGACGAGCGGCGTCGCTCACCTCTTGCCACCACTGTGGGCGACTGTCGCTCAGCTGTCCAAGTCGTCCCTCACGAGCCGCCGCGGCGAGGCCGCCCTCATCGCGAGCCAACGCCTGCTTGCGGTGCTTCTGCAGTACTGCCCAGTGGAGCTGAACGTGGTGCGCCGCTCACTGCCACACCCTATTCGCGCGCTGACGGAGCCGATGCGGACGAGTGGGTACACACTCTTGCCATGGGTCGCCATCAACGCCAAGGCGACGCGCGGAGACGACGGTGTTCACGGTGGCAGCGGTCACGTCGCGTCCTCGTCGACCGCGAGTGCGTACCCGTTTCTGAGTGACGACCTCTTCGAGTACATTCGCAAAGGCCTCAGCGAAAGTAAGGAGCTGGCGGTCCGTGCGGCGGCTGTGGAATCGGTGAGGGTCATGCTGGAAGCCGGTATTCGACTTACCGAGGAGATCTCGCACACGCTGCTCACGCTGCTCGTTGGCGTGTGCGAGGAGGGCTGCCCGCCCGGCGGCAGCGGATGCGGCAGCCAGGGCAGTACGAGCGTGCCGAGGCAGACGGAGCAGGATGCGGGCATGGCCATCGGCTACCTGCTCGCCTTGTGCCAAAGCGGCCACGTCTTGGTGAGCCTGCCGCAGGTGCTGGAGCGACGCGACGTGGCGCGGTGGCTGTACGTTGGCGGACCCGGCCCTGCGCAGGCTGCGCGCGTGCAGTCGCGTCTCTTACTGCCGAGTATGTCCCGCTCCACCCAGATGGCACTGGGGACGGCGATGGCCACGCTCTGGCGAATGTGCGTCACGCCACCCGCCATGGCAGATGCGCTGCGCCTATTTTTCGTTCTGCTCATCCCCACGCCCAAGGATTCACGTGCGTACATGCCTCGCATTCTCGTGAACGCACTCGCACTGTGGGCTCGTCACATGCCCTCGAACCAGCACCGCGCCGCGCTCGTCTACTGTCTGCGTGATCTGCTTCGGCGCACCAGTGAGGCGCGTGTGATCTTGCACACGGCCCTCCTAGGACTGCAGGCGGTCGTCTGCACACTGGCCTCTACACGTCAAGTCAGTCGCGGCCTCTCCGCGGACTTGAAGCAGCTCGCTGTGGCTCAGCCCTCCCTCTCGGGCACCATTGCGGAGGTCATGGCCTCGCTCGCGACGCACAGCCCACACTTTCGCCGCACACTACTGCAGCAGCTTGTGGCGGTCTACAAGCGGTTCGCTTTACCCAGCGACGATCCCGCCGAGGCGACAGACGGCCTCGGAGAAGAGGAAGGAGCCTTCACCATGACGACCCTGCTGCTCTCGCGAACGATACTGTCATTGCCACCCGCGCTGCTCGCGACGGCACCGCTCATGAAAGTGCTGCTGACAGCCGTCGTGTGCTTGGCCAGCGTGGAGCCGCCGACCGCACTCCATGACGGCGATTATCGGCAGATGGAGTACTACTTTTTCTTCGCGGCTGCGCTGTTGGAGCATCACCGTCACGGCCTGTCCGCGTTCCTTCTAGACAAGTTGGCGTCCTCCACGCGCATGTTCTTGAGTCTGCTAGTGGGCCACACGGCGACGTCACCAGCGTACCTGCGCGCGGCGACGGCGGCGTGCCGCCTTCTGCTGGTGCGCGGTGATGTGCAGGTCGCCGACACGATGCTTGGGATTGCCTTGCTGGAAGGGCAGCTGCTGAGTGGCGCGCCACCGAGTCCACCACTGGGAGCGGCCACCGACAACGGGGCCGGGGTTGTCTCCTTGCCCACGGCTGCGCTCCTCGCGAAGCTCAAGGGTGGCGTATTTGAGCTGGTCAAGGAGACGCGGTGGACTGCAGCCGCAACCGCTGGGCAAATCGACCTTGGCAGCTTGCGGTGGGCCGTCACGCAGGCGTTGAACACGCTCGATGAGATGAGCCTTGACGTGGCTGGTGCTGGCGGCAGTGGTGGTGGTACACCAGGGGTGGAGGTGGTGCTCACGGATACGGAGCTGCTGCCCAATGCGGTGGCGCCGCTGCTGGGGGCGCGTCGACCGCACGCGGCGGCCGCCACGGGTTTGCCACGCGTGCTAGCGGAGACTGGGCACCACGCCGTTCAGCTGATTGCCTGGGCCATCGCCTTCTTCAACGAGCAGGACACATCCTTTTGTGGCGACGTCGTGCAGCGACTGGCCGGGTTGACGGAGAAGGGAAGCCGTCTCGCGCAGTGGAACAGCCTGTGCGCGGAGCTGGCGGTGCTGGAGAGCTGGCACCGTCTGCCCCCCACGGATCGTCAGGCTACCCTCGCACTCCAGGGCGTCGCCGGCGCACTTCAGCGCTGGAAGGTCACGGCGCTCCGTGTGGCGCAAGCCCCTTCCGTGGACCTCGAGGAGCGCCTCCTCGCCTCCAAGGTCGCCGCCCTTCTTCTGGAGCTCCTTGGCGATGTCGACGCCTTCACAGTGACGGCGCTGCGCATGACAGCAAATGCCACCCTCTGGCCCACGGCGGTGAGCGGCAGTGGAGGTGGCGGCTACACGGCCTCACCGACCACTGCCACCGCCGCCTCGTCGGGTGGGGCGACTGGTGACGTGGCGGCCATCGCCCAAGCGAGTGGCACACTCTTGATTCTTGGCCACGCCCACGGTGCGGTGACACCGCCAGGGACTTTTTCGATGGCGGTCTCTTTCTTTGCCGAGTCGTTGCGTCGCACCGGCCTGGCCGGGGACGTTCAGTGTCCCTTGATCCTCTCCACACTGCTCGGCGTGCTGAGCTTGCTCGAGGTGCACGTCGCCGACGTCCAGGAGACCATCCTGGATGCGCTGCTGACCGCCCTGACGATGCCCGTACAGGCGCAGCTCGACCCTGTCACCCACTCCCTCGTGGTCGCCATCCTCGTTGAGCTTGACTTTTCAAGCGAGCCGCTGGCTTCGTTGTTCGCGCTCACCACACGCACCGCCGTTGATTCGGCAGCCTGGGTTGCGTCCACCGCCGCCGACGTTATGGATGGGCGTCTGCAGCTCCTCTGCGACGCCGTTGCCAGCGAGACGCACCAGCTCCAACTTCCCTCGCGGGCTGCCGTACTGCGCCACCTCGTCCTCCACGCACTAAAAGAGACGACGCTTGCTGTGCCCTTTTACTTTCCAGGCTACAGCATCGCCGACCTCGGCACTGGTGGCGGCGGTGGTGCAGCCGGCGTGGCGTCATCGACGTCGGCCGCCACTGCCTCCAACAGCGCCAAGCTCGCCGCCGCACGCCGGCGGCAGGGACACACTTTTCGTCTGCCGTGGGCGCTTATGGACACAACAACTGAATGGATCGCGCGCCTCTCGGCTGAATGCGTACTCGTCGGTGGTAATGGCCTCTGCGCCACGATCGGCGACGCGTCTCGACTCCCAGCAGAGCCGACACCGCCGCTCGCGGTCGCAACGGGTGCGCATGCGAGTCTCACTCTCTCTGAGGTTTCCGTTCTCATTGACGCCGCCGTGACGGAGCAGGCCCGCGATGTCTGGTCAAATGTGGCCCTGCATATGGTCTTGTCTGCGACACCCGCGCAGACCACCGTGTACTTGCAGGAAATCGGTCGAGTCATGCAGGCCCGTCTGCCTGACCTCAGTGAGCTTCTCAAGGGGGGCCGGCGGCTCAGCCTGACCACTGCCGACGCGGTGGACGGCGAGCGGCCTCTGAGCGACGACGAAGACGCCTTGGGCGTCACTTACGGCAGCGGCGACCTTGCGGGGCAGCTCGGCGATGGCCTGCGTGATGACGCCGACGAGGACGAGCACGAGTCGCGTGGTCATCAGGGTCAACGGCAGAGCCGGTTGCGCCACAGCATGGACGCGGCGGAGGAGACGCCGATATGTGGAGACGTGGCGTCCAAGGTCGCGTACATGGCGCTCCTTGTCGCCGTGTGCGACCGGCACACGCCACGCAGCGACGACACGGACAGACAGCACTCGGCAGCGGGTGCAGTGCCACCACCGTCATCCATGTCCGCGGACAACAGCCGAGGCGGCAGCTCCTTGCCGGTGTCCCTGTCCACGTCCCCGGGCGCGGAGAGGGCGCGTCGGGACTCCCAGGTGAAGCTCTACCGCCAGTGTCTCGAGGTCGCCGTCGCCTCCGTGCCCCTCGTCGAAGCCATTCCCGAGCTCCTCGAGTCCGCGGTGGCGCTCCTGCAGCAGCTGTTTCAGCCGGCCGCGTCCTCACCGTACGACGGCACCACCCCATCGAGCCTCTCTGCGCGTCACGGGACCGGAGCGGGGTTGCCCTCGCTCACGCAGTGGAAGATCCCCCTCGTCGCGGCGCTCAAGACGGTCGTGCAGCTCTCCATATTTGACTCGTTCCCCGCGTGTCAGCTTGTTGCGCGCTTCCTGGCATGCGAGCTGGCGGACGACACCACCGCCCGGCGCGTCACCCGCGGCCTGTTGCTGCTGCTCATGGCCCTCGAGCACCTGGAGGCGGAGTCTGGAGGTGAGTTTATGAGCAAGGACGCCGGCCGTGTCGTCGTGACGCTCTCGGAGGTACTTGAGCAGGCGGTGCGTCGCCACTGGAGGCAAACCGCTGCGGTGGCCGCAGAGGGCCTCGGCTCGTTGGCTGGACAGGCGGCCCTCGCGATGCTGTGTCGCGACCTTTGCTGCACGGTTGGCCTCGCGAACGGCTGCGAGCCGCCGCCGGACCTCAAGGTCCCCCACAGCGTGGCACCGGATGAAGGCGTGGACGCCAGTGTGCTTCTCCGCGCGGCGGTGCAGCTGCATGAGAGACCGGGTGTCGTCATGGGACCCTCTCTCCGGCACGCGGTGGGCTGTCTGGCGTGTCTCGTCGCCGCAACGGACGGGGCCGACCTAGCCCCCGTCGCTCGCCTCGTGGGGGCGCTCTCTCGCAGTCAGCAAGCCATCATCGCCGAGGTGGCTTGGGAAACACTCCGCGCCAGCCTTGTGCCAACTGCGCACCCGCCAAGTCGCGCCGACGTGTCCAGCCGCAGCACGAGCCCACACAGTCTTGATCCCCCGGCTGGGGACGCGCTGTGCCTCATCAGCGAGTCGGAGGAGCAGTCTCTGCTCGACATTCTTGTGACGAGCGCAACGACCAAGCCCGTCGCCGAGACGGCACAGCTGGTCGACGCGGTGCTTCCGCGCGGGCTCACCGGCACAGACATCACGAGCGCCGAGGATGAGCTTCCCCCGCCGCTGGAGCTGCGGGCACTTCTGGCCTTGGCACTGCAAGCGCAGGCCCCCTCCACTGCCACCGTGGCCCGCGTGCTGCAGTGCACGCACGTGGAGATGGTGCGCCTCGATACCTCGCCACTTCTCGTGCAAGCGGTGATTGCCTACGTGACGTGCGCAACGGAGGGCGACATCCTCGTCATCGCCCAGTCCAGCGCGGCGGGTTGTGCTCTCATGGAGCGTGCCTGCGGCCTGTGTGCACGGCGGCGCCGCCACAGCGGTCCCGTCCCGGGCGCGGAAGAGGCCACCGCGTTCCGCTCACCTCTGAGCCTGGCGGTAGTGCCCACCGCTGTTGTGGAGCGTCTGCGAGAAGCCTTGGTGGACACGTTCGACCCGTGCTCGCTGGTTCAGTTCATGTGGCCGCGGCCTGCGGAGGTGCTGGATGCCGTCGTCGTGTGTCTCAGCGTGTTGGCCGCCGAGTCGAGTGCTGTGCTCGTCGTGAAGGCCGGCCCAGCGATGTGCCACTTGTTTGTGGCATTGATGGAGGAGACGGCGGACGAGACGGTGGTGCACGCATCCCTGCCGCAGAGGTTGGTCACGAGCCTGGCACTCCTGACGAAGCTTCTCACGGACGCCCCTCAGGCCGAGCTGCACAAGGTATTGCTGCAGCCAGTCGGTGTGGCGCTGGTCCAGAACGTCGCGAAGCGGCATCCAGCCGAAATGAAAGGCGCGATTCAGCGGCTCGGGCCCGCGCGTGCGCTGGTGCTGCGCGGGTTCATGGAGCAGTCGGCGTCGGCTCACTGAGAAGCCGCCTCCCCCATGAAGACAGCGGTCTTCCCTCACCCGCTCTGGACGTGGAAGCCTGCTTGATCGTGATGTACACCAGTCGCCCAGAATGGGAAAAAAAAGAAAAAAGAAAAAGAAAAAAACAGCATTACTGCGGTGGTGTGGCTGGCTGACGACACAGTAGTGCGTCACTGAAGGCGCGAAGAGATACCTTTCACACAAACAGGAAAAGTTGGACAGTGAAAAGTGCGCGCGGCCGCTGTCGAGCTGACTCACGCGGCGTCACTGTGGCTGAGCAGAAGAGGCTCGCGGCACTCAACTCTTGGGTGTTGTGGTTCCCGCACCACGCTGACTGTTCCAGCCTCTTCATCCACTTGTCCGCAGGTTCTTCTGATACATTGTACTTCCCACCTTCTTCTCTCCCTCTCTCCCTTCCGCACACGCCCCCACCGGTCGCGGCGACGGGGAGCCGTTCGCTGGGCGTTGTGCATCGCGGTGCTGTGTCTTTGTGATCTCAGGGGGCGAGCGTCCTTGTCTGAGACGGTACGCGTCGCTGCATTTGACACCTCTGCCTCTTCCACGCACACGGTCTGATCCCCTCATCCCACCCTTCACGTGTGTGTTTGTGTGTCGGCATGCTAGAAAGTCGTGCTGCGCGTGCAGACGGCTCCGCGGCACCACTGTGGTTGCAGAGGGCAGATGCCTGTCCCCTTCGCCGCGTGGAGTTGGTCTACGGTGGTGCGGAGGCGTTGATCGGCAACGTGGAGAGCTTTCTGTGGGCGGTGGAGCGTCGACGGCGACGGTGCGGCGGCACGCTGTCGTTACGCAAGGAGGAAGTAGTGGTCGAGGAAGACGTGGCGAAGGTCCTGAATCTATCTGGAAACCCGCGCGTGCGCACCTGGGAAGACCTGCTGACGCTCCTTGAGGACATCACCGAATACGCCGCTCTCGGGGCGTTGGGTGGCGCCGACCAGCGTGTTTGCGATGCGCTGCAGCCGTTGTTGCTGCGTTTGATGAAAGTTCTGCTGAGTGGCTCCATCATCGCAGACGAAGAGGACGAGGTGGAGGCGTGTGAGACAGGGGAACAAGGAAGCGACGAGGCAAAGTACACGCTGCTCGACCACATCATCTCCGCGGTTGAGCACGCGACGGTCAACTGCGGGGCTGGTGTAGCGCGTCGGACAGCCGATACGATGCTCGTCGTCGATGGTGGCAAGCTCGCGCTGTGTGTGGATCGTCAGGGAGGTAATCGGGCGGCACTGCCCTGCTGGCTGCCTGGCCCGCACGCGCAGTTGACAGTGACTTTTGGCTTCGCGGACTACAGCACAAGCGAGACCGCGGCGCTGCTGTGGGCCGGTGCCATTGGGCTCTCCTCTTTCTTGGCTGAGAAGTTGGCGACGGTGTGGTCACTGCTTCCCAGCAGGGCAAGGGCGACGACGCGCGTGGTGGAGGTCGGCTGCGGGCCCGCTCTTGTCTCCCTCACACTCGCGCAGTTACTTCTGCGGTACTGGTCGGCGCAGCCTTCGGCGCCACTCCCATCATCACCGGCGGCAGCGAGCCCCGTCGCTGTGCAGCTCAACGTGACGGACCTGTCGGAGGCCGCCGTCGACGAGGCAAGAAGATCTTTTGCCAGCCGCAACGGCCCCGACGTGGCGCACGTGCTTTGCCCTCACGGAAATGAGAACCGCACCGACGGTGACGAGGCTGGCAAGAGCGCCACGGGGGACACGTCCAGCCAGTGCCCCTGCTGCTCGGCAACGCCCGCAGTCGCAGGGCTTCACGTACATACCGCAGCGCTCGACCTCGGTAGCGTGCCACCCCACGACATCGGGCAGTATGATCTTCTCTTGGCGAGTGACATCGTGTACGATCACGCCCTGACGCGGGTCGTCGCGCCGGCTCTCGTGAAGCTGCTCGCCCCGGGTGGTCTTGCGTTGCTCTGTTGTGAAGCACACCGTGACAGTATGTCTGGCTTCCTGCCCCACGTGCGCGACCACTTCGCGAATGTGCTGCGGGTTGAGAAGGATGTTCTCAACGTGGAAGATGAGCTGCAGTGGCTCAAGGCTGGTCAGTCGCTGAGCTACTCATCGTGCCGGCTCATGTTCATCCGTCGGCTGGACACCTGACGAAAAGCTTAGGGGTTGAGAGAGGCGGTGGCACATGACATGGGCACAGCACCACCCTTTTGCTCGTCTCGCTGCAGCGAGACGATGGTATTTGCTCTAGTAGCGACAACAACAAGAAAAAAAAAAACAATGGTTAACACGTAGACGTGTGTCTGCGGTTGTTCGCGCTGTGTTCACAGCAAAAGGATCCGTTGTCGTTACGGCGCGGCACCGCGGCACTTACACACACACACACACACACTCCTACTCCAACCACCCTCACTTGATGACAACAGATTATTATTTTTTCCAGTATCGGTTCTTTGCGTGTGCGCGTAATTGTTTTCTTGTTCTTGTTACACCGTATTGTCACACCGATTTGTGTTGATTCGCAACACACACTGATAGACTTCCCCAAAAGAGAAGTAAGCTACTCGCCCGCGGCTTCCGCTTCTCGTTGCCTCCTTCTTTTTCTCTATTTGCTGCACGCGCACTTGTAGGCACGCTGATAGTCCATGTCTGTGCCGCCACCTCGTGTCGTGCGTGATGACCGTGTGGAATGGACGCGGCTGCTCGAGAATGCGCTGCAGCCCGTGCGCGGAGCGCTGCCGCTCAACCCCACTGTGAAGGCCACGCTCACCATGCTGCAGTCTTACGCGGAGTCACCGCTGGAGATATTCGCGGACGCCTCAACGGGCGTGTCGGACACGAATGCGTACGCTGCTCTCCTTCTCGCGCTCGACAAGGCCATCACCGGCTGGCCACATGCCCTGCAGCAGCGCCTGGTCTTGCCAACTGTGCACATGAGCCGTGTCCGTGAGCGCAATCTCATGCGCTATTACGCGCCTACACGCCCACGCGCGGAGGCTGTGCTGGTGTGCTACAACGCCGCTGTCGCGAACATGGAGGCTGGGCTTGCCAGCATGGACCGTGTCCGCGCAGAGGCGGCAGCAGGCGGCTACGGCGCCACACGCTTGCCGGCTTCAACGGGGACAGCCGCCAAGACGGCGTACAAGGCGTTCCAGCGAGCGGAGGCGCTTCTCCGCCTCGGTGAGGACGTGCTCGTCGCGCAGGCGGGGGCTGTGGGCAAGCGTGCGAGCCGTGACAACGACAGTGAGCTGCTCCCCCTCTCCGTGACGGCCCGGCAGGACGTGTCTACGCTGATCGACATTGCGGCGGCGCGCCCCGTCACACGTCTCTGTGTCGCGGTCGCCAAGTATCTCTTCTCGCTAGCCTCTGCGACCACCTCGGAGAGGCCGGATCTGCTCGCGCGGGTTGCGTACAGCGCCGCCTGTGTAGAGCTGCCGACCTCTTGTGGGGATCTGAGCGTCTTGCCCACGCTGCTGCTCGCCGCGTACCATCGCCACATGGCCGAGTACTACTACGCCTCCGGTCGACAAAAGGCGGGTACACCGGACATGTCGCACGCACTGGGCCACGCGCGCTACGCCGATCAGCTCATCCGTGACGTCTCGACGATCTACGCCGGGCCTGTGCCAGCATCCAGCGGCGTGCGCGCGGGACTCACCCGGTGGAAGAACGCGCTTCTCTCGTCCGTCAGCACTCGGCTTGCCTTCGGCCAGGGCAGTGAGGGTCATCAGAGCGGGGCAGGCGGTGGCGACAGCGGCTCAGCTCTTCTCCCCATACCGCCGTCACCGACGCCCGAGGAACTGAGTCACGAGGACGACGAGGATCGTGCGCAGCGTGAGGCGCGTGAGACCACTGTGGCCGCGTACAACCGCTTGCTGAAGGCCGTCGACGAGCGCGGCGAGGAGGACGTGCTCCGCGTCTTTCCGATCGTGCACCGGCTGCTTCACCAGGTGAATCAGCTCATTCGGAAGTATGAGCAGGAGAACCGCGTGGTGTACTTTGCCACCGTGTCCTCCGTTGACACGGTGCGCGATGATGTCCCCGGCCATCAGGACAGTGACACTGCCCTCGACGGGCGTGAGGACGCAGAGACGGAGCTGTCACGCCGCGCCGAGGCGGTGCGTGGGTTGGTCTCGCAGCTGCCCGCCAGCACGACCTTCGCGAGCCTCCCCTCTGCTGACCTTCTTGAGAAGGAGCTGACGCGCGCGACCGCGGCCGCGAAGGACGCCGAAGCGCTCGCCGCCGCTGTCGATCACCTCGACACCGTTCTGCGTGAGATGGAGGCGACTGGCATGCACCCGTCACCAGAGGTCGCGTCGGCGATTGAGGCCATCGCGCCGTGCTTCGCGTCGGAGGAGGGGGGCGTGCCAGAGGCACTGCAGATGGCTGAGGATGCCGTGCGGCAGGCGTGGGAGCGGCAGGTGCGGGCAGAGCAGCTCTGGCGGGACCGCAAAAATGCCCACCTAGGCGCAGAGTGCGGACGCCACGCCACCACCATTGAGCACGAAGCGCTCGCCAAGGAGTTCCACGGGCGATTGATCACCGCACAGCAAGGCTGGCGGAGTGAACTGGAGCGGCGCTTCGGTCGGCCGATTGAGAGCGAAGAGAACCTGCTGGCGTGCTTGATGCCGGCGCGGTCCCACGCACAAGAAGCGGTCGCAAAGGCCCGGGCTGTGCGTGACGAAGCGTGTGAGGCCATGTCCGCGCTCATCGCCGGCGACGTTCCCACCACCGCCTCCGCCTCGACGGCACTACTACGCGAGGTCATGGCGTGCGCGAAGGACGGCGAGGCGCTTGCTCAGTCGTGGGCCGCCGCACACAATTCCAACGCTGCCGCGCTGAAGGCCGTCCATGACGTCGTGCGCGTGGTGTGGGACGCCCCTCTGCTCGTGCAGTCGCTCAACGAGATGACGCGCGCGCTGGAGACAGAGGCGGATCGGGTCGGTGAGGTGCAGCCGCTGGAGCGCTTTGCTGACGGTGCGGTGCAGTTCGCGAAGAGAACAACTGACAAGCGTTCGTCCTCCACGGCCGCCAAGAAGCCCAAGGCGGTGGTGCCGGCGGCCACCTCGCGCGCGGCACAGAAGCGGGCCCGTACGAGCTCACCCACGGTGCCTTCCCGGTCGTCGTCGTCCTCCTCAGCCCACGCACAGAGCGGCACGGACGAGGACGACGTCTCCTCCGCCGACTTCGGTACGCCACTGGAGGCGTCGTTGCGCGAGGAGCCGACCACCGCGAAGGTCAATGCGGCTCTTCTGTCGAAGATCAAGGCACGCCGTGGGGGCACGGGGGTCGCGTCGGTGGAGGCACCGGTGCCCGTCAGTGCGCGAAAGAAGCCGGCATCGCCAAAGCGAGCAGCCCCCGCGGCGAGGAAGAAGAGCGCAAAGAAGAAGTAGATATGTGTGTGCGGTCTTTCAAGCCGATGTGTTGGCAATCAGAGGGAACGAGAGAGAGAGAGAGAGAAAGGCATCGCCAGCGTATCTTCGCATTCAATCAGGTTGTCATGCCAGAGAGCGTCGTGGTGGCCCCTGTATCCTGTGGTCGCGATGTGCGCAAGCCACTGAGAGAGGGGCTTCCTCCTGGTGAGAGGAGGTACTGAATCGTGTCGTGGCACTGGTGTGTGTGTGTGCGTGTGTGTTCTCTATGACGCCATCCTCTCGCTCTTTCTCCTTCTATTCGTCCTGAAAAGGTCGCAGCGACAGCTGTTGTGCCACCCGTTGTCCCCAATTTGTTTTTGTGTTGCTTCTTTATTTTCTTTTTTCTTTGACTTCAATCAGTTACCATGGTGTTGCAGTTTATTGACCAGCTGAACCAGCAGCGTGTGGTGCTCGCGTCAAGCTCACCGCGGCGCCTCAGCATTCTTCACGGTATTGGGCTTCGTCACATCGAGGTGGTGCCCTCAGGTGTGGACGAGAACCTCGACAAGACAGCCTTTGGCTCGGGTGCGGCGTACGCCACCGCCACTGCCCGTGAGAAGGCCGATGATGTTCTGGCGCGGTTGTGTTGCGCGCACAATGAGGGTGATGGCAAGCCACCGGCAGCGTTTGTCATTGCCGCTGATACGGTGGTCACGCTAGATGGCGCGCCGTTGACGATCCTGGGGAAGGCAAGTGACGTGGCGGACGCCCGGGCCATGCTGCAGCGTCTCTCTGGTCGCGCCCACGAAGTGTCGACCGGGGTTGTCATTTACCACCGGCGGACGCGGTCAGCGGAGGCGGAACTCGAAGCGGACGGAACCGAGGCAGTGCGTCGGTCGCCACCCATTCATGTCACCGACTACACGCGCCACAGCTTCGCGGTAGTGACGCGTGTGTACATGCTGCCTCTCTCCGATGCCCTTCTCGATGCGTATCTGGCTGTGCCGTCCTACTGGCAAGGCAAGGCCGGTGCGTACGGCATTCAAGACGGTGCCGGCTGTTTCATCAGTGGCATTGACGGCGATTACTACAACGTGATGGGTCTGCCTTTGAGCAGACTGGGACAGGAGCTGTGCCGACTCATCACGGAGGTCGATGACACGGATTCCAAGAATTAAGATGCGTGGCTGCTGGCACACGCGAGCGTTGTCATTCTTATTTTTCTTTTTCTTATCGCACTTGACGATTAACAACAACGACGACAGCAACCACAGCTGCCACCCCACGGCACGCGTGAGGGGTGAAGGAGCACGACTTATCGGCGGCGGGGATCTCATGGGATGCCTTCTGTGTGACGCCATTCAGCGGCGCCGAAGGAAAATGGCGAATTGCCGTGACGGCCAAAGTGTGTTCACGCTCGAGCATACGTCAACACGACCATCACCACGCCTCTCGTCACCACCAACACGATTTTCTCTCTCTCTCTCTCTCTCTCTCTCTCTCTCTCACGCATGTAGCTTTTCTGACTGCGTAGACACGAACAGGCAGTACTCCGGTCGCGCGCACATCCATACAAACTGCGCCGAATACGCGTCACCTTTGCTTTCGTTTTTTTTTCTTCTTTTACCCCACGGCTCATCTCCTTCTTTAGGAAAGAGAGAGAAAGAGCACATCGTATCGTTTTGCTTCGTCACTGCCGTAGAAACCATGGGCTGTACCTCGTGTTCGGAGAACAAGAAGTACCGCTTCAAGGGCTTTGTCGTCTCTGTCTACCCATCCAGCAAGAAGGGGAGTGCGGACGAGGAAGCGTTGGGCAAGCTGAAGGATTATGTTCGCAGCAATCCCGAGCGTGTGCCGCGTATTTGCCGCAAGGTGAACAAGATCCTCACGCAGCAGCTGCAATCACGGAAGCCAGAGGCTGCAATGGTGTCCGTCTACATGCTGCGCTCGCTCATCGCGGACGCCCCGCAAGTTGACGGCTTCGTGCCCCTGACGGTGGAGATGGCAGGCAAGCTGCTGGCCACCGAGAGCCCGACGCTTCACATCGGCGCGGCAGACATACTCACAGTGCTCGCGTATCGCCTTGCGCAGGACCCGGACCGGAGCCGCGCCTCGCGCCGTCTGCTTGCCGACAACCAGATGCTGCTGCTGCCCCGGCTGGTGAGTCTGTGCAGCGCGAAGCTGGATGCCGCGAACCCGTCGTCTCCCGCACACGCAACGGCGGTGCAGTGCCGCTATGCCGGATCGATTGCCCTCGGGTGGCTTTGCCAGTGTGCCGACGGTGGCGCGTACGCAAACGAGACAAAGGCAATGTTCACGCCCATGATGGTAAACCTACTCCTGCAGCTGCGCGGCCGGAATAACGCCATGCACCCTGCCTCCGCCACATCACCGAAGGGCACCGGCGGTGGTCCGCTTGCCGACTTTCTGCGTCGGGCGAGTGCGCCACCAACCTCGGCGGTGTTGCCGGCGGAGAAGCAGGAGGACGCGCTGTTGCTCGCAAGTGCGTTCGGCCTCGGTGCGACCGCCGGGTGTGTGCCGGTGGCCCTTGTCGACGAGCTGCTGGACAACGTCGCAGCGTACATGACGTCGCAAGGCGCGTGGGCGTTGCCTGGGGTACCGGCCCTCGTGTACCAGTCGCTGGCCACGGCCTTCGAGTCGACCCCTCACCGAAATGGCTTTGCCGTGCTTCGTTACCTCGCTCAGCTCGGTGTTGAGTCCCGTGAGCCGGTCGTCCGCCTCGGCGTGATGGACGCGCTGGCGGCGTGTCTCGACAGCTGTGCATGCATGAGTGGAGCACGCCCGTACACCATGCTCACGTACTTCTTGACGAGCCTGACGCTGCCGCCCATCGCGAAGGAAGCTGCGGAGACGCTCCCCGGCGCCTCTGCCGCCTCAGCTACACTGTCGACACAGGACGCTCACGACGCGGCTGTGGTCCTACTGGCGAGCCTGCTGCGAGCGACGTACAGGGAGCGCAACCAACCGCAGCTGCATGCGATTATCAAGGCCATGCTGAGGCGGCTGATGGAGCAGTCGCTCGGCGGGTCGCACCGTCAGGTTACGCTTGCCCTCCGATGTGTGGCCGTGAGCGCGCCGTACGTGCGCACCATCGCCTTCAACGACCGCGCCGCCCTCGGCGTCTACACCGTCCTCGCACCTCATCTCCACCAGGCGACGAGCGACAGCCAACGCGCGCTGGCGATTCGCGCCTTACGTGGTCTTCTCGCCGGCTTGCCAGACGACGGGTCTCCGAAGGAGGAGCAGACTCAGGGTTCGGGTATGGTGCATCTGGCGGGACAGACACGGCCCGCTGAGGCCTTCGCCGCTGATACCGAGCACATCATCGGCACCGACGAGCGCGATGTTGCCCACGCTGAGGAGTACCTCAAGTTCGTGACTCGTCAAGCTCACCTCGTGACGCCGCGCTGTGTGGCGGAGGTAGCCAACCTCATCACCGCGATCATGGGCGGTTACGGAGTGCACTCGCTGCCGTTCGTGCTCAACTTCCTCTGGACTCTTCAGCGTCGCTGCGTGCAGGTCGATACGCAGAGCCCGGAGGAAGCGTTGGTGAGCACGAGCAGCCGCACCGGCAGCAGCACAGGCCGTGCCGCCTCGTCGCACTCGCCGACCTCACCGCTCACACGAGCGTGGCTGCACATGATCGTCGTCGCTCTGATTAGCTGCGGCAAGGTTCAGGGAGTTCCTAAGCTCGTCGACTACGGCCAAGATATCCTTCAGCGGCGCCTGGCTGCGGGTGAGGGAGCACCGTGTTTTGAGAAGGACATCCTTGAGGAGGCGCGTTGGAGTGAGCGGTACACGGTCTGCGGCTTGCGCACAGTGCCAGTGACGAAGAAACAGGCGCTCTCTGCGGAGCTGACGGAACCGCCCGTGTCACGGCTGCCGTCCTTCAGCTACGTCGCCAACATCTTCGTTGATGCGGAGCGCGAGGACATCGAGGCCGTCTTCGGTGCCGCCTCGGCGACTGAGCTCAAAACGTCGATTGAGGTGCTCTGCTTCGCGCCGGACGGGGAGGCCAACGTCAGCATGGCAAGCGTGCTCACCGCGGCGCCCGCAGAGGCTGAGGAGGCCGACGTCGAGGCCGTCTTCTCGCTCGAGCCCCCTGTCGACCATGTGGCGGCGCTCGGTGACGTGCAGATCACTTTGACGGATGTCCTACGGCCAAACGCTACGCCGGCGCCGCAGGCTACCACGTCAGCAGCCGGTGCGTCTGATGCACGTATCCCTGCCAAGCTGACGGGGTCGACGGCGGAGAAGATACAGCAGATCCTGACCGCGCTGGAGATTGATCAGACGACGCGGTTGGCGGACCCTGATCAGCCGTTGCCGGCGCTCGAGCCCCTCCGCGCACCAGAGAACTCCGTCGCACAGGCCGGGTTTGCCGTGCCAGCACATCAAGAAGAGGTAGACAGTGCGCTGAGCTCGCTCAGTTGCGACAATTCAGAGGCCCCACTGGTCAAGGTACTTCCGCAGTCCACGTCCGCGTCGGAGAGCAGTGCCATCCGCCGTCGTCAGAACCTCGTCCGCCAGTACGTGGATCTGTGGTAGACGGTCGTCGCTGTCGTTGTTGGTGGCACTGTTGTGGTGGTGTTGTTACTTCTTCTTCTTCTTGCGGGCCTGCCCGGCACCACCTACGGGCGATCAGCTGCGAAAATGAAAGGTGAAAAGAATGAGAAGGACCTGGTGCGTGCGCACGTGCGTCCGAGCATGCGCGCACACGCCAGGTCCTTTTTGCTACCCTCACGGTGCTCTTTTCTTTTGTCTGTTCTTGTCGCTCCTTTTTTTTTTTTGCTCGATAGCGCAGATATAGGCGTCTCTCTCTCTCTCTCTGTATGTCTCTATCACGCCGATTGCTTGAGGTGGTGTATGTTCGGTCATTTGTTCCGTTGTGAGAACATGAATCAATGCAGGCGAGCGTGTGTCGAAGTGCGCGGAAGGCAGTGTGTGCGTCACTGTCTCCTCACGTGTTGTTTTTGCCATGAGCAAAGCCGTCAGGTTCGTGGACCCTTGTCGAGAGAACGGGTGGGCTGTGTACACGCTTTCTCTCTCTCCTTACCCACTCGGCATACCGCGCGTGACGGCTCCGCTCTGCGATATCGCCGTCAGAGCCGACGTGCAACGTACCACTTCTTCATTGAGAGCATTTGGCCTACCCTAGCCCATCTGCGCGTCATCTCTCGTCTCTCTCTCTTTCTGTCACACACCTTGAACCCAACTGTGCTCGGCGGTGTGTGTGCGCAGTCCCATACCGTGCGGTACTCCACGTGGCACGGCCTTTGCGTACCGTTCCTCCCCTTCTCTGTGCTTTTTTTTAAACTTCATCACTCACGCACGAACGCAAATTTGCCGGCATGCTCTGCTCGACGGTGCACCCCTTGACCGGTGAGGCCGAGTACATCGTGGATGCCACGTGCTCGTTCCCCTCCGCAGGTGTGTGTATCCTCTCGCAGCAGAGCGGCGACAAGCGCCAAGCGGTGACGGTGCCGGCCTCGCTCTCTTTAACGTCTTATCGACTCGTGGTGAGTCCGCTGAACTGCAGCAGTGAAACAACTCAGCATGGGACAACACCAGTGGAGGCGTGCATGGTTGCCCCGCCCGTGGCGATCTCCGTCCCTATCCTGAGCGTAGAGCGCTGGCGCATTGTTATTGACACGTCGAGTGCGCTGGTGGAGTCCTTTGCGCGCTCCCGACACGCGTTGCAGTGCCACCTGTCGCACATGAACGAGCTTCACACGCGCGCGAGCTCAAGTACACTTCCGCACACTGGTGAGAACGCGAGCGGTGACGTGGCGGCAACAGCAACGGAGGTCAACGACAACGGCGACACCGGTGCGCCACTGTCACACGCGGGCTCGCGCAGCTTCTACGTCTTAACCATCCAGACAAAGCACGTCTTCTCGTTGCGGCTTCTTTTTCCGTGTACCCCGCAATCGCAGAACACGCTGAATACGTTCAAGGCGTTGATGGTGGAGGAGACGGTGTATCAGCAGGGTCGGCTCAACGCTGTGCCGGCCTTTTCCTTTTACTCCAAGGAGCCGACAAAGGCGGTGTCGTCGCCCGACACCGCTAGGATGGACACGGTGGAGTTTGGCTGGACACTGTACGACCCCGCCTTCGAGGCTGTGCGACAGATGTGCACGACGGACGCCTACAGAGAGCCCACACACGACAAGGCGAGCTGCGACGGTCCCGTGTCGACGCCAGTGCGTGTCGGTCACGATCTCCGCTCCCGCTTTCACTGGCTCTCACTTGATCAAGGCACGGGAGGCTATTCCGCGAGCCCTACGTACCCGCGAAAAATTTTGGAGCCAGTGGATGTGGACAGCGCACTGCTGCACGCGGCACTGGAGGCTCGCGGTCGGGCACGCGTTCCGGCTGTCACCTACGTGCACCTCGGCACGGGAGCTGTTCTGGCGCGCGCTTCTCAGCCGCTGAGCCGCTCCGCCGCCATCCCACAAGACGCGCAGATATGCCGCGCGCTCATCAATCATCCCGACGGCACCGACCGCCGCCCACCGCCGCCGCAGTCTGCCGATCCACCCACCACCAAAGGCGTTGCCAGACCGACCTCGTCCCTCTTCGACGACGACAACCCAGTGCCGCGCATCGGTGTGCGCGCAGAAGAACCGGCGTCACCCGCACCTCCCATCACCTCGCCAGCAGTGATCTCCACCGGCGGCGGGCGCGGTACCGATCAGCTCCGCGTGGTGGATTGTCGTCCATGGAAAGCTGCCGTGGCCAACGCGCAGCTCGGTGGGGGCTACGAGACGGGCAGCGTCTACAGCTTCTGCGAGGTGGAGTTCAGCAATATTGAAAACGTGTTTGCCGTCGCCGCGTCATTTCAGAAGCTGCGCGCGTTGCTCGAGTCCTTCGACGGTGACCAGCCCGATGAGGGCTTCTGCCGCCGGCTGCATGAGACGCAGTGGCTGGCGCACATCCAGCGTGTGCTGGTCGCCTCCGTGCGCGTCGCCGATGTGCTCGATCGGCCTGACGGTGCGTCGTGCCTCGTACATTGCACCGATGGGTGGGACCGCACCGCTCAGTGCACCGCCGCCGCGCAGCTTATTCTGGATCCTTTCTACCGCACTACTGTTGGCTTCTGCATCTTGATGGAGAAGGAGTTCGCCAGCTTCGGGCACAAGTTCGCGGAGCGGTGTGCCCATCAACGCCGCGGTCACACCAGCTACGCCACCTCCGCTGGCGTCTCGGGCTCCGACACAGAAAAAGGTCACGAGCTACAGGTCTCCCCAGTGTGGGTGCAGTTCATGGACGTTGTCTACCAGATTATGCGTCAGTCCCCAGAGGACTTCGAGTTCACTACCGCGCTGCCAGAGTACCTCAGTGTCGTCGTGTACTCTGGTTTGTACGGTACGTTCCTGTGCAATTGTGAGCAGGAGCGCGAGCTTGAGGGGGTGCGGCTGCGCACGCGATCCGTCTGGACGGATGTCGTGCGGCGCGTGCAAGCGGAGAAGCAACGCACGCTCCCACTCTGTTTTCTCAACGAAAGCTACGACGCGAAGCGCGCGTGGGGCTTCATCCGCCGCCGACCGTGTCCACCTGGAAAAGCGCGTCGGCCATTCCCCACCACGAACGCTCCCGATGAGGTTGTCGCGGGTCGTCTTGACGGGCTCGACCCGCTCGATGTGCACTGTAACGCCAAGCACCTTAGTTTGTGGGAGGCTCTTTACTTCCGCGGGGACAGCGACCGCCTACTGCAGCCGCGTCGTCAGCGTCTCTCGCGACTCCGGGCGCAACCACCCCGGGCGACCGCTGAAGAGCTGGGGCTGTGGGCGTGCACCCCGCCGAGTAGCGCGTCTGTGTCTCCCACGGACTCGGGCGCCGCCGCCGCCGCCGAGGCTGGTGCAGCGTGGCGTGTGGATATGGAGTCGTACCTCCAGGCATTCATTGATAGCGCCTGCGGCCGCCGCGTTGACGAAATGGAGCACTTGACGCAGGTGCAGGTGACCTCGCCTCGACCTTATGCGACTGGTGTGCAGGAGAGCGTGTGGGGGACCTTTGACGTCGACGTGTGCTTCCGCTGCTATAAGTTGTCCACACTCTGGGTCGGCCTGAAGAAGCGCTCGGTGTGTGCGGACTGTGGGCAGTCCTTCTGCTCTCAGTGCTACACAGACCATCACTGCCGCTATCAGGCACAACGACAGTCCGGTGAGTAACGGACAACGAGGAAAGGCAAAAAAAAAAAAAACGTCCACGGAGACGGAGAGGGCATTTTACTCTCCCCTCTCTCAGGCACGCACACACCGCCATGAAGGTTCTCTTTACTTTTTTTTCTTTTTGAGTAGTTCCTCTTCTTCTCCATCTCTTGCAAACACACACACACACACACATGCGTGCATGCACGTACTGCGCACACGCTTGACTTTACACGGTGCAAAGGTGGCACCGATTGGAGGGTGGCGACAGCGCTTCAGCACACCTCCCTGTCGGTATCGTGCGCGCAACGAAGTGCAGAAGTGTTGTGGCTGGACGTTGTGTCGCTGTGTCGGCGCACCCCTCCCGTCACTGGCGGCGGCGACAGCCGCTGAGGCAGCTCGGACCGCTCCGTCATTCCCTCAACGTGCAACGACCAGTGATGCGCAAGTCTGCTGCACGTCTTTCTCTCTCTCTCCTCCGCCGTGCCCATCCTTGTCTCCTCCTCACCCACCCTAACGTGTTCATCGCAGGCATAAATCTCGCAGCACAATAAGCTCATCCGCACATACGCACACAACAACAACAACAACAACAGTAGCTGCAAGGCAATGGTTGAGACAAACCACCACTTGGTCAGGGAGCTGAGCCCCGAAGATAAGCGCAGTCTGCGCATGCATCGCGAAGAGCGGCGCCTCCACAACAGCGTGCTCATGCGCACGCTCGGTCAGTACTGTGATCCGGAGGCGCGCCGGAGGGGGTTGGTGAGCGCCACCGACCTGAGGCAACTGCTGGCAACACAGACGTTCTCCAACGTTCCCCGTCACATGCTGAGCCTCAAGGACATGCCACGGCACCGCCAAGGTGACTTCACCACGCGGGCCACGCCGCGCCACGCTCACCTCTCCCCGAAGCGCCTGGCCTTCACGGGTGTTTCCACGGCCTCGTCGCACGGCACGCAAGGCGTGACACCAACGGAGGAAGCGCTCTCTCCTGCATCGGCCGGCCCGCTCGTGACGTCCTCGTACGCCCGCCGCCTGCGCGGACGCTCGGCGACGCCGACCTCTAAGTGGGACAGCCGCCGTGCCTTCACCGTTTCACTGAACCGGTCGTTGCCACTTTCTTACGAGGCGCAGTGTGATGTCCGCTACGTCACGGGTGCCCGCCGCCGCAGTAGCCTGCACCTCGAGAGCGGGTTTGCCTCGCTCTTCTCCAGGGCCAAGTCACGCGGCACAACACACAGTGAATTGGAGGAGCTTTCGCCGCGCGAAGAGGTGGCTTTGCGATTTCTCCACGTTGATGCCGAGAACCCGCGCCGTCTGATAGAGCTACAGCAGCAAGAAAAGCACCGGTGGGACCGCGAAAAGGGTCCGACCAAGTCCGAGCTGAACACACCTGAGAAGATGCCTGATCTGCTGGGCAAGACGCTCCCCAAAGACTACACGCCAAACTGTGTCGTCCGCCGTACAGAATCAACAGAGCGCCTATTCGAGGGTCAGGAGGCACGGATGCAGGCGGCGCGCGAGCGCATGGCCATCGTAGGTCCCCTCTGGCACCTTTAACACGCGCTCAAAACAAAAAAAAAAGTGCACGGTACGAACTCTTTGGATGCAAAAACCAGATTTGTTTGTGTGCCATCTGTTGTGTAGCGGGGATGAGGATGGTGGTGACCGGAGGAAGCCAGGAGGACTGTGTGATGGCAAAGGCATCTCCCTTGACATCAGTGACTCCTCGTGCCTTTCTCTGCTTGTTCACTTCGTCCCATGTTTGTTTCCTGCTTTTTAAGTGTAAGACGTGCTGAAGTCACGCGCACGTACAGAGTGCGTCGTTCGTAACTTGTCCTTTTTTTTTTCCCTCTCTCTTTTTCTCCTCCTTCGCTCACATCCTACCCGCACACACGCGCATGTGCGGGTCGCTGTCCAAGGAGCTCTTCATTATTCAGCGACCTCTGCGGCACACTGGGCAGCCGTAGTAACCGCGCTGGCCGTGATCGGCCACGGTTGCTGCTTGTGTGCGTGCGTGTGTGCATGTGACCGGTAAACTGGTGGGTGGAGGCATTCCATGTACGCAGATACCTCTCGGCAACAAAAAAAAATCCACAGGGGAATTGTGACAAATTGAGAAAACAGAAAATGCGGAAGCTTGCAGTGCCTCCAACGCGTGTTTTCTTTTCCCTCAGATGTCATACCTTGCATCACAGAAGCGCTGTCCCATACGCCGAGCAGGTGCTTGTTCTCGCCAACTCCTCCTGCACCTCTGGCTGATGTCACTTGCCTTGTTGCAGCCCCAGTGATTATCAGTGTTTTCCTTTTTTTTTTCGTTCTTGTCTAACAGTGTTCAATGTATAGTGGCGCTCGTCTCTGAGCGATCTTCTCTTTTTTTCTCTTTTCTTCCCCCTCTTTCCAACTAACTATTCTGTGGTGGACGTAGCCCTGCGAGAGGTCGCCGTTGTCTTCACACACCGCGTCCCTCAACCTTGGAGTGGCTCCTTTGTGTGTTCCTTCCTTCCTTTTTCCGCTCTTCGCTGGCGGCCTTGACGCACGTGTAATGCACACCCGTGTGGACAAAAATTAGACGCGAGCAAAAAAAAGAAAGAGCGGTGATGGGAAGGTCACTTCAAGGATATTGCGGCATCTCTCCACAACCTGTCCGCCGTCTCGTGTGCAGTGGCAGGTGCCTGTGTGTTTGCGCACGTCGGTGTCACTAGGCAGGTGTCATTTATCTTTTCTTTTTTTTTTCGTTTCTCTGTTGACCTTCAAACTGGTCGGTCATCGCAAATGGGCACGTCTTGTGTCTCAGTACGCAGACAGACTTCTGCCGTGAAGCATCAGTGCCGCTGTGGCGGCGTACCCGTACATGTACATGAGCGGGTAGTCAGGGCATGAACATTCGGCGTCGCTCGGCAGGTGTGGTGGCGCTTTACGGTGCATGCACCGTAGTGCAGTGAAGGATCATTCTCATCTGTGTGCGGCCGCTGCGGTTACATTGTTCACCGCCAGACCTACGCACGTACGCACACAAACATACGCGGTCATTCTCTACTCAATACTTAGCTACTTCTTCTTCCTCTTATTGCGGCTCTCTGCGCTTCCGTTGTGGCTGTTGTGATTTTTTTCCCTCGCCTGCTTGTCCCCAGGTGTCTGTGCGCGTTCTCTTCTGCAAAATCACTCCCTTCACGCCTCACCGTCACACGCACGTTTAGACAGTTTATCATGTCGTTCGTGCAGTCACGCAAGACGCCTGTGGAGGCGTATGGTACTCGCTCCATCAAGGCGCAGAGGCACGTGCTCGGCCGGGAGCAGTGCACGTGCCGCGGTCGCCGAACAGTCGGTATCGCTGCCAGCCCCGTAGCGGAGAACTCAGAGGACGACGACGACGTTCACTCCCTCCAGTCCGCCCGCGGCACCGAGCGTCGCACGGGCTACTGCGCTCAGTGCGCAGTGGTGTACAGCGAGCTTCGACAGGTGGAGAGCACCGTGCGCCACGCCCCCTCGGCGCGGGACTCAGCCGCGCGCGCCGCCCGCACAGTAGGCACTGGCGACGCCTCGGTGTTCGGCAACGACCAGCTGATGGGCGCACCGTTCCACGACGTCGCCGTCACTGCAGGGCGAGGCGCAACGACCGCACCCGTGCAGTCGTCTCCGCTCGCCGAGGCGAGCTTCTTGTCGGCGGTGTTCCGCATCCAGCAGGCGGCCGAGTGGTTGTCGGCGTGTCCGGTGACCACCCTACGGCAGCTTCAGCAACACACACTGTGCCAGCTCGAGCGCTACGTGACGACGTACGTTGGCATGCCCGACTATATGCAAGCCTTGATGGTACGGGGTGCCAACGGCGAGGCGGGTGAGAAGGACTCCTCCACTGCACTCATGGACGACGCAGGTGTGGACGCCCCGCTGCCGCTGGACCTGCGCTCGTTTCTGGCCGACTTTCTTGTCGCGCCGGCGCCAACGACGGCGTCGCACACCGCGCGGCACCTGCTCTCAGCGGGCCGGCCGCTGCCAGCGGCGCCTGTGACCGGCGTGGACCTGCCCTACGGAACGTTCCTTGTTGAGGAGGCGTTGAGAACAAGCGAGGCAGCTGTCGCCGCGACCTCGGCGACGACGGCCTTGGACAACCAGCTGCTGGCCGAGGCCGGTGAGTGGACGCGCTTCTTCAATCGCTTCTGGGACCCGGCGAGGGAAGCCCAGTGTCGCGACCCCCTCAGCCTTTTCACCGCCATTCTCCTCGCCTGCGGAACAGCGGGGCAGCGCGAGAGAGCGGGCCGTCTGGATGCCATCATTGAGCGTGAGGTCACCCGCTGCTGTCGTGCAGACGACTCCGTCGCCCACGCGCGCACCTGCCGTGCATGCCAAGCCACACAAGACCGAATTCGCGAAGCCGTGACGTGGCGCTGCCTGTCGACCACGGCCGCGTCTTCAGGCGCCGCGCTGCGCTTCTTCCTCAGCACGCCGGCCGTCGCGCTGTGGCTCGCCGGCTTTCTGCAGCTTCGTCGAATGACGTTCGGCACACATTCGCACCCGGCAGGGCTTGGTCGAACGGTCAGCATCGAGCAAGATGAGCAGGACTGTGAGAGGGAGGCACAGACGCATTCGGGCGTGCTGGATGCAGACGTTGTACCTCCAGGTGAGGCCTACGCCATGCGCGACTGGCTGCTGCAGGCGGTATCGCAGGACGCACGAGGCTTCGATGATCAGGAAACCGCAAGCACGTTGTGCACGACGGCGACATCAGCGTCCGCAGCACCGGTGCAGCGCACGTGCTTTCGCGAAGCGGCACTGCGGACGTCCATCGCCAAACTGTCGGCGTGGATGGATGCCAACGTCCAGCGTGGCCGACCCCTGCGCGCACGTGTTATTCTCCACGTGCTGCGCGAGGAATTCCCCGTGACGGCGTACTATTATAGCTTCTTCTTGCCGCGCCGCTCATGTTCATAAATACTGTTTCCGGTCGCTGGAAGGGGGAGGGCGGTATCACCGCACCATACACGCAAAGCCCTCTGTCGCTGTCGTTCCACCGTTCACGTTAGCCACCCATCCAACGGAACTCTCTCCACTTCACAGACGATGTACATATTGACTCAACGACACACAAACACACACATCCCATCCCTGCGCACACCCAAAAGCAAACAAAGAAGGGCAACTGAAGAACGGACAGAAATCAAACCTGTGAATAGTGACGGGTCGCGGGCCTTTCGCCGGTCGTCGTTGTGGAGGTCCCGCCGGGCACAGCGACTGCCTTCGTCGACCCCAAATGTTCTGCTCTACGCCTCTTTTACTCATATATATCTCTCCGCTGCCCACCCCCTTCGACACTCATTTCAAGACCAGTTTGCACCACCGTACATACACGCACATACGCGCTTGCCTTTGCTCTTCTCTTCTCCGTGCCCCCACCCCTCCCTCTTTGTTTTTATTTCATTTGTTGTTTTTCTTTTCTTTTCTTTCCTCGGCCCGCAAAGTACGCAGTGTTTATACACCTCACTGCCTCCAATGGCCATCACCACACCCCGCACGCTGGTTCCCTGCAGAGCACTGTGGCTGCTCGCGCTCGCACTCACGCTGCTCCTCGCCGTGCGCGGCGTCAGCGCGGACATTAAGCTCCTCGACCTCGATCCCTACCGCGATACGGGCGTCTCGGGCGACGCCTACAGAGCGGGCTACATGGCGGCGTTCCACGGCAAGAAGGTCGGCACGCAGGACGTTGTCTTCCTGCCGCGCAACAGTGACGAGCAGCTGGCGGACGTCGACGTCATCCTGACACGCGTGCTGCAAGAGAACCCCGACGTGCTCGCCGTCACAGGCGCAGTTGGGATTCCTGTCGTCGATGCCATGGTCAACGGTCCGGTGGCGCCAGCCAACAACCTCGTCGCGGTTGGCGGCTACTCGTCCGCACTCCGCTCCGGTGACTTCAGTCGTAACCTGTTCTTTTACGAAGTGAATATGGCTACACAGGGTGTAGCTATGCTGAACCTCGCGATGCGCCGTCTCCAGGTCCGCACGCATGCGATCTTCATCAACTCGCAAGTCGGTGCGATGAAGGAACTGTTCCCCATCTTCTTGCACACCGTGGACTCAGTGAAGCAACCGTTCGCTGGCATTTACGACCACGACGGCACCGCACCGTTCTCCGCCAAGCAAACGGAAGTCATCATCGCCGCGAAGCCCCAAGTCATCTACATCTACGCTACGCCAGACGACGTGTTGACGCAGTTCTTGCGCACCGTGTTGCAGGACAGTCGCACGGCAAAGACGAAGATACTCACGGTGGACACCATGCAGCCGTACCTTGAGGGCATCCTTCCTGGATTTAAGGCGCAGGACGGCATCGAGCTTGAGCCCGGGCAGATTATTCTGACGTCTTCCACGGCCTCATCGACGGATACAACGCTGCAAAACGTCTTGCAGTTCCACACGGAGATGAAGGCGTACATTGACGCCGGCCTCACCAGCACCTTCCCCGACTCCAGCATTCTCACCACCGACACCGACATCGCCACGCGGATGCTGGCAGGATGGGTGGAGGGCATCGCCACGCTAACCACGCTGCAGACCTCTTCAGACGTTGTGGACCGCCCTGGGTTCCAGTCCAGCCTCTTCACGCAGCGTCGTGTGGCGGCAGCCGGTGACCTCTTCTACGGGACCTACTCGGACATGTGTACGCCGGCGTCGAAGCAAAAAGGCTGGGCGTGTCCGTGCAACCAGGGTGGGCGTTCTGTCTATTACAAGCAGCTCACAGGTGAAGGCAAGATTGCCGCTGGGCTCGAGTCCATCCAGGAGTTCTCGTGGAGTTCCGATATTTGCCTCGTCACCGACGCCTCGCCACGTCTCTCCTTCGCCAACGGCGTCGCCTTCAACTTCACCGACCCGGAGCTGGCCAGGTTGCGCTTCATCACCGAGTCCTTTCTCGAACTCTACCATAACGCTCAAGATGACGTGGGGGAGATGACCAACTCCGTCGTCATTCAAACCACGTTGGCGACAATGCAGGCCGACTACGATGCATACTTCGCCACACACAAGGTCGACATGATCGTCGGATTCGTTCCTGAGCCGACGTTTAACTCGCGTGGCGCTTTTCAGGTAAACCCGATCCCTTACCGGCCCACCGTGCGGCAAACGGGCACGTCGTACATGTACATACCACCGACCGCCAAGCAGCAGATATACCTCTTCTACACGTTCCTCAGCAGTACCGGTGACGATGTCCATCACCCCATCAGCGACAAGACCGTCACCGTCATCCTGAAGGATATTATCAAGAGCGAGACTGACCAGTACATCGACTTCTTCGACAAGAGTGCCGCCACCTACGATGTACCGGACCCAACAGTACGCTCCATTGACGCGGACACCGCCGTGACGTCCTCGCTCAGCAGTAAGGGGTACAACTACGTCATCGGCATCAGCTACGAAGATGCGGTGAAGATTGTGGACTACTTGGAGGCGAACAGCAAAGCGGTGGTCGTGCTGCTCTACGATGACTTCGCCACCTACTACGATCCGTTGATGGCTGCCATGCGCACCAAGGACGTGTCCGTGCAGGAGCGGCTGTTGTCCATGACGAACTTCCCACTGTGGTCAGACACGTCAGCGCAGGCGGAGAGTGAATCGGCGTTGCTCGCGGCGTTCCACGCAGCGCAGTCCTCCAGCGCCACCTACACACCGCGATCAATGGGTGTGTTCGTGACGTCGCTCGTGCTATCTGACATTTTAAACGCAGTGCAAGGCGGTGTTTTCACCGCAACATCCATTGAATCAGGCCTGTACCGCGACACGTACCGCTACGCCGCAGACACGCGCTTCGGTCCCTACACGACGTGCAACAGCACCCTCGACGCCACGCTCACACCTGGTGCCAGCTGCACGAACAGGAACTACGGCGCCTACGAGATATCTGTGCTCTCAGCACGGCGTGCACTGGACCCGACGCAGCCAGCCAACCTACTCCCGACAGACCCCACCCTCGTCTACAGGAATCGGCCGAAGCGTTTGTCCAAGGGTGCCATCGCCGGCATCGTCGTCGGCTCTGTTGTCGCTGCCACCATCCTCGTCGTCGTCCTTGTCGTTGTGTTGTGTTGTTGCATCAAAAAGAACGCGCGCGACAACAAGAACGCACCCAAGGATCCGAACGAGCCAGTCACGATGATCTTCACGGACATCGAGAGCAGCACAGCACTCTGGGCACACATTCCAACGCTCATGCCGGACGCCGTCGCGCGCCACCACGACGTCATCCGCAACGTTATCGCCTCCTACAAGTGCTACGAGGTCAAGACCATCGGCGACTCCTTCATGATCGCGTGCAAGGACGCCACAACGGCTGTGCAGCTCACCACCGCCATCCAGACAGCACTGCTCACCACGGACTTCGGCACGACGGAGATCGACGACGCGTACCGCGAGATGGAGCTGCAGCGCGAGGACGACGACGACGAGCGGGTGTACAAGGCACACACGGCGCACTTGCCGGAGGACGTGTATGCGAGCATGTGGAGCGGTCTGCGCGTTCGCGTGGGTGTTCACACCGGCACGTGCGACGTGCGCTACGACGAGGTCAGCAAGGGCTACGACTACTACGGCGAGACCGTCAACATGGCGGCGCGCACGGAGGCGATCGGCAACGGCGGGCAGGTCATCCTCACCGAGGCCACCTGGGACGCGCTGTCCGACGAGATGCGCAACAGCCTGCACCACACAGCGCTCGGACCCGTGGGGCTGCGCGGCGTGCCACACCCGGTGCGCATGTTTCAGGTCGACGCGGTCGCTGGACGGCGCTTCCCGCCACTGCGCACGGAGATCGAGGCCGTGCTGCCCGACGAGGCGACCGAGATCAACAGCTCCGCCATGGGCACCGCCACCAGCATGGGCGTCGCCGGCCTCCTCGTCAGCAACATCCTCAAGACGCTCATCGCGCCGTTCCGCCCCGCGCAGCGCGCCAAGGAGCTGAAGCCGTTCCTCGCCCGCTGGGGAATCCACGCGCCGGCGAAGCCCCAGTCCGTTTCCCTCGACGACTACAACACGTTCCTCACGAACCGCCTCGCAGCGAAGGTGTCGGCCGTGTACCAGCACGCGCACGGGCAGGCACCTGGTTCGGCCGACAACACGAGCTACGTGGGCAGCAGCGGCACAGCCGGGCTGCTCAACATGGCGCTGCGCCAACGGTCCAACCGGACAAGCGGGGTGGAGTTCGCATCTGGCAACGCCAACGACTCGCTGCCACGCGTGTTTGTGGACAGCGCGAACATCTCGGTGCACGACGTTCGCCGTGGCAGTCACAGTCGCAGCTTCGCGCACAGACTTGCCAGGCGCTTCGGTCGGCGTGAGAGCAACGCGGGGCTGGAGAACGCCAATCACCGCTCCGGCCGCAGCAACGTCACCTTCATTACTGACTACTCCGCCGCCAGCGTCGAAGACAATCAGCCGGAGCGCGCACCCGTCGGTCGACGCGTTCAGTGCGGCAACGAGAGCGAAGGAGATGCGCTGTTCGAGGTTCCCGGCAGTGTAGAGATGAACGAGAAGGGTGCGACGTCACCATGCCAGCCGTAACGGTGAGTGAGACGCACAAGGCTGTGGGGTGGAGCCCCGAAGGCCCTCAGCCCCAACGGCACGAGGTCGCACCGCCGCCGCCCCAACGCCTGACGTGCCACTGACGGCACCACGCGCTGTCCCACGCGGAGTGGCAAAGAGATGAATGAATGTAAATGACAACCCTCGCGAACGGACGCTTGTGCGTAAGAAAGGGTGGCAGGGAGGCAGGGAGGCTGTGCCACCGGTGGGTACTGACCTCAGGATGCCTATGGCATCCCTGCCCTTCACCCACTGCGCACATGGCGTACGATTAGCGCTGCGTGTACCACTGGCTCTGTTTCTTTTATTCTCTTCTTCTTGTTCTTCCAGCCTGTGTTTTTCGTGTTGTTTGGCATCTTCTGTTTCCTCGGAGAGACAAATTTATCCTTTTCATTCCTTTCTCTTTTTTGTCTTTCCTGTTTGGGTTTGTGTAAAACAGAGTGAGTCAGTGGACGCCCTCACGTTGAGCACAGAAATCGTCAAGAGGAACAGCTGTTTGCTCTGCTGGTGCACCGACATCTATGCACGACACCGAATGTACTTGTTGTTCGTCCTCCTCTTTCTCTTTATTTTTCTTGATCTGGCATTGTGCTTATACACACACGCACACATATACGTGCACACTCACACGTGCACAAGCCTCATACACCAATGCCTGGGTGCGGCGGTGCCTCTCTCTCCCTCTCTTGGTCCCATGAGTCCCATGTCTTCCATCACTTCTTTATTTGCTTTCCGCTCAGCCACCGTGAGCCTCACCGGCATTGTGGACGGTATGTGTTGAGGCATGCGTTGTGGTGCCGCGTGTTTGTTTGGCCTGTGTTTCTGAGCATCCTTGTCGTGGCGCAGGCGCGGCTGTGTGTCCTTATACCCTTACCACAGTGCAGCGACTACGCACCTCTCGGCATGGCTGACTCCTTCTTTTTTTTTCTTTCTCCTGTATCATTCTGTTTAGCGTCGGTTCAGCCTGGGTCTCTCAGTAACGAATGTCACATGACAACACTCGGGGTGTTGTGTTGGTGAGCGTCGAGTTGATCCATGCCATGTGGTGGGACCTTCCAGCGCACTGTGTGCACCCCTGCAAGGACGTGGACAAACCTGTTGTCGTGCCGTCCCACGGTGAAACACTTCATAACTGTGATGTCTGACGGCACTCTCTCCCTTCTTCCGCCCCCCCCGCCTCCGTTCACCTTGTCTGGACACACACTGCATCTGCTGTTCACGATCTCATCCGAACTCACTTGCCTAATTCAGTCGTCAACAGAGCAAACAAGAAAAAAACTCGCTGATCTACCGTTTCAAGTAAAAGGAAAACAACGCGGAAAAGAGAGTCACACAACGAAAGAACAGAAGGAAATACTTCTCTTTGCTTGTGAGGCGCTGATTGCTGTTTGAGTCCTCCTTTTTCCATTTTTTTTCCATCTGACAGCTCTGCGTTGCCCAATGTCCACGCCCATCTTGAACGTTAGCGTCCTCGGTGCGACGGATATTCGGGGGACATCCGGCAAGAACCAGTTCTGCGTGTACGTACGCTTGCAGGGTCAGGCCATGCGCACGAATAGTGTGAGCAGCAACGCCGGTCGTGTCACCTTCAATGAACGATTCCGTCTGCAATACCGCTCTTCGCCAAAGCCGGTTGAAAACCGCCTGAGCGTGGAGCTGTGGAACAAGTCGCTGTTCAGCCAGAAGTGCGTGTCAGTGGGGTGGATCCAGTTGGAACAGCAACGGCTGGTGCCGCGCACGCCGGCGACGTTCAACGTGACGGGCGGCTTCGAGGGTCGGCAGGCCACTGTGACGGTACAGCTGACTCTAGAGTTGCCAAACAGCATGCAGCAGCCGCCGAAACCATCTGGCGGGGCCTATCCGTATCAGAACTACCAGCAGCAAAGTTACGCCCCACCGCCACAGCCGCCGCAACAGGCCCAAGCACCCTACCAGCCAGCCATGGGCGTGCCCCTGGTGGCGCCGGACCCGTACACGACGGCGAATTACATCCCTGCGCAGGTTCAGCCTACGCTGTATCAGCAGGCGCCGGCCAACGGATATGGCCAATGCTTGGCGGCTCCGCTGCCGCCTGCCGAGGACCCACCACGCCCCAACGGCCTGCCCGCGCCGCGCTATCCCGATGAGTTATATAATTCCAACGGAGGTTACTAACAGGGTGTGTGATCGTCGATAGTCACCGCCGTCACACAGGCCGCACGAAAAAAAAAAAACGAAAAAAAGAGAGTGCGTGGACTGCGTTAAACAAAAAGAAAAGGGAGGTTGCGCTCATTCTTCATTATTCGTCAAGTGAGGCGGTGGGGGGAACCAAAGCGCTTGCCTCCCAAAGAGTCAAACCGATCTAGTCTGGTTCCTTTCTCGCGCTTGACTGTTTTGCGCCGGCCGGGTTTTTTTTTCCCCGCGTTCTGTGCTGGCTGTAGTAGAGTATCCGTTCTGTGTGTTGTCGTGCGCACCGGCACGCATCGCCGCTGCTGCACGTATTTTCTACTTTTTTCTCGTTCGTGAAGGACGAAGGACAGTGAGAGCACGTGCCGCAATCTTTGCTTCTTCGATACTTTCCATCTGCGTTCACGCACTCTCACGCTTTGCTTGTTTCCCGTCCTCCCCTTCATTTCCACCCTCAGGCACAGGACCTTTTCTTTTCTTTTCTCATGCTCCTTTTTCCCTCCCACAGATGCCGATGTCCTGCGACATGTTCGAGGCACCCGTGGCGCGTGTCTCCGTGATGCATATTCTGTCCAGCAGGTAGACAGTCGATTGCATATGTGGGTATGTTTTGTTTGTTTGTTTCCTCTCTGTCTTGTCGCCCCCAGTGACCATTCTTCTCTTCTTCCCCTCGCCGTACGGAATGCAACCGTAAAAAGAACAAAAACAAAAGCAGGTGCCGCGGGGCACCCGTCCGACACTCGTTTGGATAGTGTCATCGGGCCGTGCGCATGGAGAGCAACAGCACGCGCCACCAGTGAGAAGAAATCGGCAGAAAGACGTATGTCACCTTCATTCGTCTCCTCCGCCTCCGCCCTCCCCCGCACGCACGCGGCAGATCCACAACCAGCCCCCACGCACACACACACCTCGCGACACCGCCCGCCCTCTCCCCCTCCGTCCGCGCCCATGCCTGTGCGCCAAAGAAGAGGACCCTACCTGCTCGCCGAGCAGCCAAACACCGTCGCTCATGCCGCGTCTTTTCGGCGCTCATCGGCGTGGCCGCTTAGCACAGTGGCAGTGCACCACTCTCGTAAAGTGGGGGTCGCGAGTTCGATTCTCGCAGTGGCCTCAGTTTTTTTTTTTTTGGACAGAGGAGAGAGAGACGTGCGTGGTTTGCGTGGGGAGCTCGTTCGATCAACCTGTCCGGTGGGGGAAAGGGGTGGGGATCTGGCGCTGCGGATGGCGTCACGTGCACACGGCAGCAGCGGGTGTGCGTGTTCGCTGTTGTTGTGTTTTCGCTGGTTCCCGGAAGGTGCGGTGCTGAAGAGAGTGTGGTCGTGCCGCGTTGTCAGGCGAAGGTCAAGAAAAAAAAATACAAGACAAACGGCACAAGCTCGGATCTATCGCGGAGGTCCCTCGGCCATGAGGCGCAAGGCGCGCTCCAAATACTGCTGGAAGTGATGCATCGAGGCCTCCAGTTCGGCGATGCGCTGCGTGGACCGCTGCTCGAGCTCTCGACGAAGGGCGGTGCTGGTCTGCAGCTGCGCCTGCTGGGCACCGTACTGCTGCTTGAGCACCTCGAGCTGGGTCGTAATCCACTGCGTGTGCCGCCGCAGCGCCGACACCTCCACCACTGTCGCATTCGTGCTGTCCGACAGCACCTGCAGTTCCGACGCATGCGTGGCTTGTGGAGCGGAGGAGGGGATGTACGGTGCAGCAGCGGGCAGCGGCACAACAGCGTGGCCCGTGCGGGTGTCGGCCGGTGCCGTCGGCTGGGCACCGTCGCGCACGTCGCAGACGACGGACCGCGTCGGCAGCACCGCAGCACTGGAAGAGGAGAGCACAGCCGACTGTGTGGGGGATGAGTAGGGCTGCCATAGTCGGCGTTGGTCCACGGCGTCCTGCTCGCGGCGCGCCCGCTCCTGCGCGGCCTGCTGCTGCCAGACGTCCAGGGGCACCACCGCGTCGGGCGGCACAGTGGATGGAGGGACGCCGACGCGCACAGCGTCGTTGAAGCTGCGCCGAGGAATGCGTGCGAGGTCGGCGGGGGCGGCGGCGCCGTTGTTGTCTGCGTGATCGTGCGCGACCGGTGCGGGGTAGGGAGCTACGGGCCCCTTCCGGAAGCGCACGTGCATCTCCGCGTTCGTGGACACGCGGTAGTAGTGCAGTGTGGCCTTGTCGTTCAACTCCATGTAACGCCACATGAGCCTCAGTCGATGGGGGTTGAGCGGCACCTCGTCAGTCGTGGCGGGGGTGGAGGAATCGAGTCCGCGCTGTCGGCGGAACAGCTCCTGTGCGATGACTTGCTTTGTCTGCCACACCGTCGCCGACTCATCGCACGCCACGGGGAATGAAAAGCCCCCACGCGCCTGCTGCCCGCCACGCACGTGACACACCACGTTCAGAAGCGTCCCCCGCTTCACCGCGAAGACCAGCTTCACGTACGGGTCGCCCTTCAGCATCAGGCAGCCGTTCTGGCGAAGTGAGCGCTGCGGATCGATCTGTTGGCGGTTGTGAAGCAGCAACTGTACCTCTGCCTTGACGAGGAAGAAGTCTTCGATGGCCAGCTGCAGCGGTTTCAGCGGCGCGTCCACGTCGATCTCGGTGTCGAAGAATTCGCCGTGCACGTTGAAAACACGCACCGGGGTGATGGTGGTGAGCTGCACGGGCACCACGGGTGCGTCTTGCCGCGAAGGTACTTCCATCGTTTGCCCCGCTGTCGTTCCCCCACGCGCAAACAAGAAGAAGAGAAGAAAAGAAGTTGAAGTCTATGTAAAGCCACCCGCGTGCGAAGAAAACCACGGGTAGACGCAAGGGAAGCAAAAGCAGGCAACGGTGATCAGCCGATAGCGGCCCAGACCTGCAAAGCACAACAGGTGGCATGTGAGCGGTCGCAGACAAACAATCACAGAGGAAAAGCAGGAAACAGAAAGGGTGGAAAGTGTTCAGTTCGTGTGCGGAGGACAAGAGAGAGAGAGAACAACAAATGAGACAGACAAGTGGAAAACGCTCCACGCATTGCGTCGTGTCTGGCGACGGTTGCAGCTGTGTTCATGTGCGCGGGAGCCTCCTGGAAACGAGATGTTCGCGTCACCTCCGCTTGGTGGTCGAGCGAGCGCATCAAACGCGCGTCAGGTCGTGCAGCCATGACAACGTGATGCGGCAGACGGCGGATTGCCTCCCACCCCACCCATCGTGGGCGAGGCAGCTTGGCGTAGCATCACGCTGCGAATTCAAGTGCAAAGCACTGTTGGTGTATTCTGTGTGTGGGTGGGTGTGTGTTAAGAGAATGTCCTTGACGGTGTGTTTAAGGTACCACAAACAGCGACTTTTTTTTTTCCAACGGTGTCTCTAACGACGAGGTAGGGGCCTTCAGGGGAACAAACCCGCCGAGAAAAGTAACAAACAAAACAAGGAAAGAAGTGGGAAGATGAGCCAAGCACGCCGATGCGTGTGTGCCTGCGCGCCCCCGCCTCCTTTACTTGGCAAAGCGCTGCGCGCGAGCCTCGATGGCCGCACGGTCCTCCTCCGAAAGCGCCATCGTCACGCCCGATGATGTGCCGAAGCGGGCGGCGCGGCGCTGAAGCGTCTCCTCGTCAACGACGAAGGTCGGAGGCTTCACCGCGGGTGCTGCCGCGGCGCTGGGCAGGGGAAGGCCAAAGCGGGCGGCACGCTGCGCCAGAGCTTCCTGTGTGGCCGACAACGGATCCTGGCCAGCTGCAGCCCGTTCCTTCTCGCTATCTGTCAGGCTGTCCGTGAGGGTCTTGAGGTAGGCGGTGGTCACACCGGCAATGACGGCCCCGCGCTTGTCCGCCTCGCTCCGCCACGGTCGCGGGGCCAGAGTGCCCTTGGGCTTGCGGAAGATGCGGTGCAGACGGTTAGCGTTCTTCGGCTTCAGCTCCACCACAGCCGCCACCACAGCGGGCTGCTCCGTCACAACGTCCGAGGCAGACATACTAGTGAAGAGAGAAGAAGAGGGAGATAAACTGGTGAAACTGCGAGGTGAGTGCACAGCGAGCACGGGGTAAAAAAGGGGGTGAAAGAAGGAAAAGAAGGGTGAGTCGTGAGGTGGGAAAGTCGGACAGAGAGCGGCGGTCGGACGGCGTGCATCGCGTACCTTAAGAGGGCATGACGCGCTGACGCACATGCACAGCGGAATACGCAAATATACATTTATATCGCACAGGATGAGTGTGGCCTTCTCTGCGACTGCGCGACCGCAACTGGTGTGATAGCGAGTTTAGCCGCGTCTGGGTAATCAAACCGCTGGCGCCGTGTGGTGCTCAACTCTACGCGTCCTTGTGAATCGTGCCATCAACTGTCGGTTATTCTTGGTGCGGAGCCGGTTAGCAACAGCGTGTCGTGCGAAGGCAATGTGGAAAACAGGAAAAGACAGAGACGGTGGTAGCTGTTGCTTTTCCTTGTCGCACAGCCTTCTGGTGAGTGGTCAATCCGGATCCTTCTCATTTTTTTTTGTGTGTGTGACCGAACGGAAGAGTGAGGGAGAGAGAGAGGGAGAGTGCTCGTTGGCATCCTTCTCGCGCGTCACCTTCTCTTCTTCCTATGCTGCGCGCGCGCTTCCCCCTCGCGCCACCCACGCAGTGCCTACTGTGGAATAAACCCGAAGCGGTAGAGGAGGAACGCGGGTGACTGCTTCGTGTTGTAGCGCATGCCGATGGCCTCGCCCTTCTCAATCTGCCTGACAGCTTGGAGCTCGATGCAGCGACCAACTCCGGGACGTGTCTCGGCGTTCACGACCACGTTGGACGAAGTGAGGTGGCCGGCCATATCCAGCACCGGCACCAGTGTCGGCACCAAGCGGTACGTCTGCGCGTCGAGTGGACTGCGACCCGTGAAGCTGCGCACGGTGGAGAGCACCCTCTGTGTCCAGCTGCTCTCCTGCTCCGCCTGCTTCACCGTGGGCACCACAGAGTAGTGCAGATGAGAGCCGTCTTCCTGCGGCGCGGTGCCAGGGCGGGGCAGGAGGTGGGCACGGCTCAGAATCGTGCGCAGTGCCCAGTAGGCCACCTCCACCGGTGGAACCTGTGGCGCCGCGATCGACTTGTCGCCGGCCGCCTCTGCCTCCGCCTCCGACCAACGGCGAAGGAGGATGTGCAGCACCGCCAAGAACTCGCGCTGGTAGTCGTCCCACTCGATGAAGGAAGGGGGGTCGAGCACGTCCTTGTAGCGCTGAATGACCTGCGCGTCACGAATCGCCGGGTGAGGGAGCACGTCAAAGTAGGGGCTCATGGCGCTCTGCGCGCTGAGGTGTTCCGCTGCGAGCAACAGGGCGAAGTGGAACTGCTCGTAAAGAACGGGGTCCTGGATGCTACGCGACGTCATCAGGCGCACTACATCATCTAGAGAAGGGATCGCCCTGTAGCGAGCGATTGTGGGACTGGCCTGCAGGAGGCTGTCAGCGGAGAGTGTCAGCGGTGTCATGGGAATAGACATGACAGTGGTGCCCTCGCGGAAGATGCAGTCCGCGTAGAGGCCGTGGCCGTGCGACTCCGCGGGTGCCACGCGCACACCCTCGTAGTGGGCACCCTGTGATTGGACGTAGTCACAGAGCGTTTGCACGCGAGTCTGCATGGGAGCCAGTGTGGCATCGCCGGACGCACCAGAAGCCGAGGCCGAGGCCGACGATGACGACGCACCGAATGCCGCTGCGGACAGAAAAGGCACGGCCTTACGCAGCATCGCCTGTGTTGTCGTGTCTTAAAGGTGTGTATGTGTGTGTTTGCGAGGAAGCACTCGCCTTGTCAATCTCTTTCAGCACCCGCACAGAGGCGCACGGCGACAACAAAAATGCCGATGTCTTTCGCACGTTCGCGTTCACCTGTCGTCGGCACACGGGCACGAATCACACGCGTGCACAAAAGGCGTGACGCAGAAGCAAGGAGGTGAGAAGCAGGTGGGAGGAGAGAGAATGGCGATCGCAGGCTGAAGAGGGGTATAGAGAGAGAGAGCAGGGGCGCAAGACACGGTGCAAGACGATAGGCTTTCACTTTTTTTGTTGTCAAGTGCGTGTCTGATTCCGTGTTTGCCCTCCCGTGTGTGCCGCAGGCACCCTCTTCCCATACTCTGACCCGCGAGAGAACTCAAGGCACATCGCTGTGCGAGGTGCGGCGAGTAGGAAAGTGGGGGGACGATGTGCGGAAGAACGCACAGACGTCTGTGTGTGAGACAGAAGTGGTCACGTGAGATCCGAAGAATGCGCGTGTGCAGTGGTGTCGTTTGTGGAATACAGAGGAAGCATCCCTCGCCCCGGAGTGCCGTTAAAGAACAGAGGTGTGTCTGCGGCACGAGCGCGCACACACACGCGCACCAGCAGACGCACAACAGAAGAAGGAAAGTAGAAGAAAGAGATCTAGTAAAAAGAGTGAAGACACCAAACAATCTATCGGTGTGGTACGACGAATGCCAGAGTCAAAGCAAGGGGGAACAAAAGAAAGGAAGGAAAAAGAGAAGAAGAGAAGAAGGCAGCACCCTTCATGCACTCCATGCGTCCCAGTTATCACAATGCTTCTTCTTGAAGCTTGCGGATGAAAACAAGATTTGGGGAGAACGAGCAAATAACTTCACCGTGACTGGCACAAGACAAACTAGAAACAAAACAAAAAAAAACAAGTCTGACAAAACAGAAAGTGAAAAGAAAGGCCGAGCTGAACTAGACACACAGTGTCTCTCGCTCTCTCTCTCTGTCACGCTTGCTCGATGTGGTCCACTTCAGTTTGCGCGCTCAGCCCTGAAAAAAAAAGAAAAAACGACCTACGAATCGGTGAAGGTAACGAGTAAGGGAGAAAGAGAGGACGGCTGCTCTGTGACGGGCCTGCGCATCACACGCCAGGGCAGGCAAGTGCATCGTGTCAGTTGACTGGTGGGAGTGTGAGCGCGGTCGGATGTATGTTTGTGTGTGTGTGTGTGTGGCCTCCCCGTTCCCGTGGCTAATTTATTCTTTTCCTTTTCCGTTTTTTTTTTTTTTGCGCTCCTTGTGCACTCGTTGCAGGGCCTCGTCCGTGTTCGCCCTCTCGTGCCAGCCCCTTTTGACGGCACGGTGAGACTATCCCTATGGCGAGCTGGAGTGACGCTGAGCGATTCCGTTGAAGGAGCCGTACTGGGCGAGCCCCGCTGTGCGGTCATCGACGAGCTTGCGCAAGGAAAATACGCAGTCGTTCTTGCCTCCGGTGGCCTCGGCGAACGTCAGCACGGCATCGTCAATGACCCGCGCGTCCCCGCAGAAGACGCCGTACTCGAGGCGGTTCTGGAAGCGTGGGATAGGCACATTCTTGCCTGAAAAGCGCGCCGTGACCTCCTCGCGCAGCCACTCGCGCAGCACACCCACCGGGCACTCCGCCATCACGGGAACGCCGAAGTTGATCTTGCTGTTGTCCATCGGGTCGCACAGCGAGATGCGGATACGGCCGTTGGTGCTCGTGCTGTCAACGCTGAAGCGCTGCGACGAGTTCGACGGGCTCACTGTGTTTGCCTCTCCACCCGCCGGCGCGCGGGCGGTGCGGTCCAGGGACGTCAGCGAACCGCTGCTGTTGTGACTGCCACTGCCGCTGCGGCGATCCTGTGGGTGCGGGCTGCGCTGCGACGGCGACTGCGAGCGCTGCGGTGACGAAGAAGTCGTGCCGTGGGGAACGGACGACGGTGCGCCGGGGCTGCCGCCTGGACGCAGCTGCGGTGACTGCTGGGTATTGCGGCGAAAGCTGTTGCTGCGCGTCATGTACTTGGCCGGCGCCGCACTGCTGCTCGGGCTGCCGCTGTTCGTGTTGTTGTACTGGCGCGTGGGGACGAGGATGGAAGTCGGAGACGGCGTCGCCTCCCACCGGCCAGGCTGCGCCGATGCGGCATTGTGGTTGCCGTGCGCGCTGCTATCGCTATCGCGCTTGCCGACAGGGACCGTGACGGGGACGGGCACCGGCGCGTGCGAGCCCTCCGCCTTGTGTGCCTTCTTGTTCGCCCCACCGTCGGTCGCGCCGGCGCTGGGCAGGGTGCCCGGTTCAAATGTACGGCTCAGCGTCACGGGCCCCGCGGACACGCTGATGTCAGGCGTCGAGGAGGGACCCACAGGGCCGCTCGTCTTCGAGGGCGACTCCGAAGCGTTGGCGTAGCGGTCAGAGACGCTGTCCCGGCGAAGGCCGCTGCCTTTACGCACGAGGCGGGCGCCCTGTGTCGTGTTGGCATCAGCTGCACCTGCCGTGTGCTGCGACGCCACGGCCGCGTTCTTGTCGAGCTCGTCGCCATCGAACGAGGTGACGCTTGTCGCCGCGTAGCTCTGCCGCCGCGGTGCGGTGATTGCGCTGCCCTCGTTCTTCACGGTGTGTCCCACTTCCTTTGCAGAGACGCTCGGCACACGACGCTTCACCCGCGCGTGGCGTCCACCGGGCGTACGCGGCCCCACCTCTTCACTTCCCTGCGGCGCGACGTCCTTGGCGTTGGAAGGACCCGTCGCCGTCGTCGTCGACGGGGTGGCGGCGCTCGGCGAGTGGCTCTTCTTGCGCAAGAAAGCCGGTGTCACCATCTCCAGTGGCGCCGTACCCCACCTCGGACTTTTGCCGCCGGTCTTGCTCTTCTTTGCCTTCTTCTTCTCCTTGGCGCTCTGCTTGCCGGGGGTCGCCGTGCGTGTGGGGGGCTCGCTCTCCGCGTGTTGAGGGCTGCTCCCCCTGGTGCGCGGTGTGGTGTGGCCGGAGCCGACCTCGATCGAGCGTAGCGGCTTCACCTGATCCGGCGCAAGTGTGTCGCTGCGCTTGCGAGGCGGCGTCGACGTGGTGGCCTGTAGCTTGCGCGCGCCACAGGTGTGTCCTTGCTGATAATGTTGCGTCGTGGCCGGCGAGGGCCTCGGCGCGAGGTGCTCGGGGTTCAACGGCGTGGGGTGCCGGCTCGCGGTGGATGACGAGCGCGGAGTGTGCAGCGACGGCGTCAGTGGTGTGGAGACGCCGGTGGCAGAAACAATGCGCACCGGTGCCGGGGCGTCGACCACCCCATCGATGCTGCGCGCCGAAGGGCAGTCAGCGGACGCGCTGCTGATGTTGTTAATGTCGATGACACCGTTCTCGCCATCGGAGGACGAGGGGAAGGAGTCATTGCGGAGGTCCACCAGCCCCCCCTGCGGCACGCCATGGAAAGACACGCGCGCGCCGGGGCTTAACGGCGACGTGGCGCCAGCACGGCCAGTGTCGCGAGGGGCGTTCTGTGAGCTGGCGGCCACTGCGTCCGTCTGCACGTGGGGCAGCGGGGCGGCCGCGCGTGGGAGTGCTGTCTCGGTGGTCGTCTGACGCCGCTGCTCAGGCGCAACGTCGGCGGCACTGGGCGTCTCTGCGCTTGAGGACGAGCGTCGGTGGGCCTTGAGCTTGCGGAAGCTATCCTTGACGTGCTTCAGCGAACCACTGGCCAGGCGACTCAGACTAGACCCACGGCTGAGAGTGGTCGTCTGGGTGGGCTCCTGCGTCGCGGAGAGCGGTTCCAGCGTGCGCGGTGGGCAGGCACCGCCCTTGGCCCCCAGCGAGCCACTCTTCAGGCTGTGACGTGCGGCCTTTGGTGAACGGTCTTCGGCGCGGTGCATGGGAGGTGCGTCCGTGTTGTCCATGTGCGGATGCGTGTGGGTGGTCGGCACAGCGGCCTCAAGCGGGGCTAGCTGATGGCGACTGTGAGAGCGCGGTGCGTTCGTCAGTGCCGCGCTGTCGCCCCGGCCCGCGGTGGGGCTGGTCACGGAGGTGGGGAAGGTGAAGCGCTGCACCGCGTCCATGGTGCTCTCCGTCGGGGCGTCCTGCGCGTCCTGCAAAACAGCCGAGATCGTGCTGCGCCGCGCGATGCGGGCTGCCCCCTCGCCCTCCACCATGGTTGAGCCCGTGGAGTCCGCCATGAAAGGCTGTGTTGTGTTCTGCGCGATGGGATTGGCGCTGCTGCGGCGGTGCGAGGACAAGGTCGTGCTCGCCCAAAGCAGGCGATCAGGTGTGTGGCCAGTCTCCCGGCGCGGCTTTGACGAGGCCTGCGGCGACAGTTCGTCTCGAAGCTCGAAGTCCCCGGTGGAAAAGAGGTCGTCCTCGTCGCCAATGACCGAGCTCGCCACGGAAATAGGGGCCTGCAAAGGCGAGAGAACGAGGGATGGCTGTGCCTGCTCGAGGCGCAGTGGTGCCATGTTGATAAGGCGGCCGTCACTGCCCGCCACGAGCACTGGCTGAATTGCTGGTGCGGCGCTCCAGTATGCCCCAGCGGATGGCATCACCGCGTACAGCCCGCTTGTCGCCGCGGAGGCGGACGACGACGGTGTGATCGAGAAGGTGTTCGCACGCGAGGGGTGGGAAAAGTCGCTGAGCGAGAACACCTTCGACTGCATGGCAACCGGGAAGTTGGGGCCTTGGGCGGCTGGGCTCTGCCGACCGAGTGCGGCGGGCGGTGGTGGGGACGCGACAGGGCTGTTCAGGTACGGTGCGGCGATGAGCGCGGAAGATGGGCGGTTGTTGGTGAAAGAAAACACCGTGTACCCCTCCAGGTGCAGCTCGTTCATGCACTGGCGCTCGTTCTCGATCAGATCGCATCCGGCGTAAAGCGAGAGGCGCGCAGGGATGTTGAACATCTCGCGCAGCGTGCCCACAGGAAAGGTGCGGTCGAGGCGCAGCCGACGCATCTCTGACCGCTGCGGCGAAGACGGCGGCACCAACGATGTCTTCTCAGCAGGCACCGCGGTGTCGCCAAGACGGCCGGTGTACTTGGCCAGCGTGGCGGCCGCCGCCGGCGAAAGCTGTGCTGGCTTCCGTTCCTGTTTTGCTGCGCCTTTGGAGGCTGGTTCCTCACCGAAGGCGTTCGCCGTGGTGGAGGGGAGGTGGACGTAGACGATGCTAAACTGGTCATCGTTCGTGGTCGAGTCCACGAGACGGTCGGCTCGCTCTTTGAGCTCCTCAGAAAGGGAAGCAAGCGCGAGCGACGAGGACTTTGACGGCGCCCTCGCCTCCACCGCCGCCGCGACGGCGCGAGACGGGGCACGTGCGTGGGGCTGTGTGGAAGCCTCCGCCGGTCCAGCCACTAGCATCGACGGTGCCGACACGGTGGAATGCACGCGCGCGAGAGACGGCTGAAGCGCCTGAAACGGCAGCATCACGGAGGCCGAAGGTGGCAGCGACGCGCTGTGCCAGTTCGGGGAGTTCCACGCGCTGGGCGGCGCCGCGGAGTGCGCAATGGAGCCACGCGGCAACGCGAAGGGCGGCATGACGCTCGAGGCGCCACCACCCGTCCACGTCGGCGCGCGGATCGAGCGCAGACGCTGTGGGCTCCCTCCGTGGGGTAGTCGGTCGGGGTGCGCGGGCGGTGGGCAGTCGCGGGTGTCGTGGATGGGCACTCGCTGTGTCTCCACCTGAATGCTTGTGTAGCACGGACTGCCGTCACTGGCCTCCCAGCAGGTCGTCCCCACGGTCTCCTCGGGTGGGGGCACGCCACGGCTCGCCGCAGCGGTGGTGGCGCTGGAGCTGCGACGCCTGGCGGCTGACGGGGCGATCGACACGTTCCCGCCAATGTAAAACGGCGCGGAGGTGGCGAGGCTGCTGCGCTGGTTGGATGTCACGTGCGTGGTGGTGCCGAGCATGGACTGGCCACTCATGTTGGCCAGTGCGGGGCCGGCGTGCGAGCTCTGCGCGTGGGTGAAGGGAGCCCACGACGCCGAGCCAGGCGCGCGGAATGTCGGCAGCATGCCAGGCTCCACGTGCGATGTCGCGCGTCGACTGCGAAGCTGCGACGGGAAGAAGGGCAGTGACGACGACAGCTTGGCCGTTGTGTTCGCACTGAGGTGGAAGTGGAGGACGCTGCCCGCAGGCAGTTCGCCGACCGTGGAATCGGGGCTGAGAGGCTCGTTGTCGTGGTACAAAATCGCTTCCACCTCGCCGAGGGCGTCGGCTCGCTCGGGCGGAACCGCCAACTCAGCGACCTCACGGATGACCGAGAACAGTGTTGTGCTCGATGTCACCGGCACATCGTAGCGGCTGCCAAGCGCAACAACGGGCAGTAGGAATGCTTTGGACGAGGACGACGCGGGCGACGCGGCGTCTTCCCCTCTCCCCACGCCGAAGTCGGTGAGAGAAGAGACGGCGTCCTCATCGTCACCAGCGGCGCGTGTGGACATCGGCGGTGGGGGTTGCAGCTCCAGCGACACATTCATCTTCGTTGGTGACGGCTCCGCATCAATGGGCACGTCACCTGACTCTTCCAGTGCAATCGCCTTCGTCCTCCCATCGCTAGCAGCGGCTGAAGCGTGGTTCAACGAAGATTCTTCACGGTTGGTATCGACCTTGACCGCCGCGTCACCGCGGTGACCATTCGAGTCGCTGTGTGGTTGAAGCGGTGCGGGGGACTGTGCGTCAGAGGAGTGATCCGTCGCCAACGCATTGTCAGTGGCGACGGCTTCGGCTTCGTCAACGTCCAAGAGAACTGAAGCACCGGGTGCGTGGGGGGAAGGAGATACCTTGGTGCCGAGGGCGGGAGCCGCGCCAGACACCACGTTCACGTCGCGCGCCGTCAGTGGCATGTTGCACCGCGCAAGCCGTGTTCCTTCGCGTGTGGTTTGATGGCGAACGACAAATCTAGGGGGTGGTTGGCGCAAGAGCAAACGGTTACACGGTGTAGGAACTGGAAAAGAGAGGAAAAGAATGGAAGAGATAGGAAGAAGAAGAAAAACGAAGACTTAAGAAAAAACTTGATCTAACGGGGGAACTGTGCGTATGGAGGAAAAACAAAGGATGTCGGCTGTGTGTTAAAGCTGAATCTACAAGGAGGAAAGAAAGAAAAATAACACAGAAGAAACGAGTTGATGCCCACAGACACGTCTGGTGATGTGGCTTCTCCGCTTATGTGTGTGTGTGTGTGTGTAACGCGGGCATACGAAAAGAAAAACCGGCAAGTACGATAGGCGAGGCGGAGAAGAGAAAGAAGAATGCGAGAAGGGTGAGAAATCGGACTGACATCAAGGAGGAGGGGTAGGCACGGGCACGTCACGGTATCGCCCACTGTGGGGTGGTGGTGTTGGCAGAGATGTCAGCATGCCTTCACGGTGCGTGTCACTTGCACTCGCCGTCAACGCCGTAAACTGTGAGCGCGCACAGTGTGTGCACGTGCGCTGGCGGGACAGTGTGGGGCGGTAGACAACATACACGCGGGTACGCGGGTCAGTATTGACGGCAATGAGAAAAAGAAACAAAAGCTTCCAGTTGAAGAGAGTTAAAGAGGAGGTAGACAAGCACAGGACACCGTGCTCGTCGCGCCGTGACTGCCTACAAGGCGGTGGTGGCGGCGGTCCGGCGATACTGCAGTGAGGTGATGACAGTAGTGGCATTCGCAAAGCGTTCTGTTTCCGCAGTGGTCTCCAACCCACGCACAAAGAGCAGCGGACGTTCCTGGCCGTCAAACTGAGCGGACTCCGCGCATCGAGTCATGCTCTTCACCAAGTTGCGCACCACAAGACGCAGCTGGTGCTCCTGTGTGTGATGAGACCACTGAGCGAGTGAACGAAGCGAGTGGCTCTCGCTGTGTTGCGGCATCAGTCGATCCTGGAGCGGTGGTTGAGGGCAGTGGTGCACGCTGCCATCATCCGAGTAGACCACGTCCTGCGGTCTGGTGGGTTGAGGCCCGCGTACCCACGGCGACGACGGTGGCGCCGGCTGACGGGCGGTGAGCCCTTCCGCGTAGGCTTCCAGTAGTTGAAACGTGAGGCTGGGCGTCGGCTGCCCGCTGCGCATCCCAAAGTACGGCGCGGGCGGTGCGTGTGAATCCGTCGAGGCTGGTTGGAGCTGCCACTCGGCCAGCACGACGGGGAGCGGGCTACGCATAAGCTGCAAGACCCACTCCACGAGCTCGACGAGCTGCGCCGTCAGTGTCAACGCGCGACTCACCGGGGGCACCACGCCGCGCGGTGCGTGCCGTGGCGACGTGGGAGCGGACGACGGCCTTGCCCCACCTCTCTGCGCCACCGTGGACGCCATATCGAGGCGCATCAAGGCTTCGCCGCTCGCGGCCAAGTAGACCACGTGGGGGAGATCAGCGATAGTGAAGGGCGGCGGGACCGTGGCGGTGGTATGTGCAGAGGTCTCGGCCGCTGCGGGTGGTACCGCACGGTGCGTCTCGAGTAGCTCCTCCTCTTCCTCTGCACCGGCCGGCACGGACGTCGACGGAAGTTCAGCATGGTCGTCGATCACCGTCGGCGAACGGAACGGCGACAGCGGCGAGGTCCCACTGCCATGAGGCTGTTGGCCAAAGTGTGCGTCGAAGAGGCTGTCCGCGATATCCTGCACCACGTACTGTGAAGCACGGTGCCCCGCCTCCGACGGGCGCGGGCTGTCGAGCGGCACTGAGGACGTGGCGAGCAGCCGGGCAAGCTCGTTGTCGTTGGGGTCTACTTGATACTGAAGGTGAAGCACGAGCGGGCCCACAGGACTCAACAGCACCGCCTGTGCCGTGACAGCACCAGGCACGGACCGAGTACCGCAGCTAAGCGGTGGCAAGCCCATCCGTTCAAACCATGCGAACGCGAGCGGCGGTGTGCGCAGCATGGACGAGGTCGGTGACGCGGGTGGGTGAGTGAAGAGCCCGCGCGAGTCGACCGGCGCCGATGACGACAGCGGTGTGGCGTACGCCGGTGGCTGGCCCGTCGATGCCACAGCCGGGGGCAGCGAAGGGACCAGACACGCCAATCCACGCCCATATTGATGGTGCGCGGCGAACACCGCCGTGCCGTGCTTCGCGATGGACAGCGACGGCACCCCGCCGTCCATCAGCACAGTGTTGGCGAGCAGTATGATTGTTTGCGCTGGCAGATCGCGTACACAGCGCGCCGCGTTCGCTGTCGTGCTCGGTGGGTGCGCCTCCCCGGGCATGTCGTGGGGAATGGTTTGTGGCCGGCCAATATGCGCGTACGCGGGATCAAGCACCAGCTGCTTCAGTGCTGTGTTCATCTGCTCCAGGGCCCGCCCGCTTTCGTCGTAGTCGGCGTTCGACAACGAGTCCATCCAGCCGAAGCTGTGGCAGTTAGAGACAAGTAGTCGTGAGATAGCCTGCGCTGGTGGCGGCACACACCCACCGCTTCCATCGGTGTCCTGCGCACGAGAGGGGGGCGGCGTGGTGGGCGGTGCGTGGTACGACGCACGGAACGGAGAAAAGTGATTGGGCGCCGTGCTGCGCGTCGACGGATTGACAACAGAGTGTGGCGAGCATGAGCCGCTTTCCTCGTTGTGCAGCGTCTGGCGGTACAGGTAGTCCATGAGCACGCCCACGTACGGCATCTGTTCTTCGGCACCGTTGAGGACGACGTACTGGCCATCAGAAGTCAGCCGATGGCGACCGTACGTGAGGAGCAGATGCCGTGTGATGGGGTGAAGATGCCGCACAGGCTCGAAGGCGTCCTGCGGGCGGCCGGCAAAGGTCCAGCACGTTCGGAGAATACGGAATGTCTCGTGCACGGCGTAGTCCACAGCATTGCCGTTCGCCTCCGCATCTGCATGGGCGGGGTTGTCACAGAGTTGAGTCTGCCCGGAGGCCTCGGCACTGCGCGGCAGCGAGGAGGTAGTGCGGCCCGCTTCCACCGCACACGGCGCGTCTGCGCGCGCATGTGCGTTTGAGACACAGTTGTGTCCTCTGTGCGGCTGCTGCTGGCGGGCCATCTCAAGGTACAGATGCACCTCCGCCGTCAGGGAGCCCTCTGCGAGTGCCTCCAGCTTGCGGGCCTTCGCAAGCGTGGTGTGTCCAGCGATGTGCGAGCTCGCGACACTGCCTGCCGAGGTGGCGAACAGTGTCGGAAACGTAGGCGTGGTTGTTGACGCGCTTGCCGGCGCCGCGAGCCACGCGCTCTCTCGGGTGGCCTTGAACCCCGCCTGGCGCATGGCTCTGTGGGCTGCCGAGACCCTACACACACACACACACGTGGCTGTTGGAGAAGGAGGTGGTAGGAGAGGAAAGACGGGCCCTTGAACGCTTATTGTCTATGGGCACGCAGGTAACTCATGAGACCACCCTTGACGTGCTTCTTCTTTTCTATGTACCTGGACAGCCAATAGAATAGCAAGGCAAAAAAAAAAATAGAAAACTGTGAGAGAGGCAGTGAGTCGTGCAAGATGGAGAAGAAACAAAACCAAGCAGGCGGAAGCGGGTGCAGTCAGAATGAGAGCCGCTTCACACGCCAAGTTCAGCACTGCACTTCGTGAAGACAGCAGAGGGAGAGCGAGGAGAGTGGGTGGAATACAGAATGTAAGACACGAGAGAGAGAAAGAGGGAGTTGGAAAAGACGATCGCACGCTCCGGGTGTGAGGATCCACGCACGTCGAGAGTTCGCGCAAAGGATGATCGCCTCCGCGGTCGACGACGATGCCACGGAGATGAAGCGTCCTTGTCGTGTTGGGGTGCCTGTAGTGAGGTCAAGTCAGATAGATCAGCGGTGTAGGTCGGGGAACAGACAGCAAGAAGGAGAGCGAGACAAGCAAGGGACGTGTGCCGCGCCAGCTGAGCGAGAGCAACGCGTCAAGTCACAGGCAACCGGCACGGGCTGACGGCCAGCGATAGCGGTGAGGTGAAGGAGGCGCGCGGTGGCCCGATAGCAGAGAGGAGAAAAGAGGGGAAAAGGGAGATGACTTCGCCTTGCCTCTCTCTCTGTGTCTATGCCACATCACAACTCCATCTTGACGGCGGTGGGCCCATAGACGCTGCGAGCTTTGCCGACCGTGGCGTGTGGTGGCGGCGCACCATCCAGTCCAGGGAGATTCACGTGCGGGGCGCTGATGGCTGCGGACACGACGGTGTCCGTGCGACGGTACTTGGCGATCAGGTACAGCTGCCCGCAGGTGGCGAGCCAGCACACCGCGTTGGGGATGACCAACACCATGTCGTGTACGATACCACCCGCTATCACCCACAGCAGTGCGTTGGCGAAGCCGAAGACCGTGGTGAGCAAGTTGAGGGAGGACGCGTCCCTATGTTCGATAATGTGTCGCACTGTTGACAGCGGTGCACTGAGCATCACGATGGAGGCAATGCTTGCCTCCAAGCCGGTGATGATCTCACCACGGCTAGCTTGGCACCGCGCAGAGAGCACGAACTGCAGCAGCAGGTGGCCCCAGCTCATGCAGAGGAAACCAGCTGCCGTGATGAGCGTAGCGGTGAGGGTGGTTGTCGGCAGCCGACGTGCTCCCCAGCTTGTTTCGCGGATGGCCAAGTGCACAAAGTTGATCATCGCGTAACTACCAACGGCGTTGCCAATGACGTTGGCGATGATCAGTGGCAGCGAGCCGCGCATGACACCGTACGTGGCCCACAAGATGGCGCACCACTTCTGCGCTGAGAAGAAGAGAATGTTTGAGGCACCGACGCTCCCATCCTCTTGCATCCTCTTCACTGTTTTCAGTGGAGAGACGTTCAGCAGCACGGAGAAGATGCCCGCCAAGCTGGCGAGCACCGTGTAGAGGCCTTGCGCGGTCATGGCAGCTGAACTACGGCGTGTCTGTCGGTGTATGAGAGTGAGACGATAGCGTGTGCCAATGATCTCTTGAGTGTCGCCGCCCTCCGTTGAGCGTGGCGATCAGTTGCTGTTGCGTGACATGAGAACGAAAGAAGTGTGTGCGAAGGGTGAAGGTGAGTGGCAAGGGCAATTTCAAACGCACACACGTGTACGCACGGAGTGCGGTCGTGGGAGGTGCGCCACATTGCTTGATACAGTCCATCTATGGACTGTGTGTGTGTGTGTCGTTCTGCGCAACAGGGGCGAATCGGTCTGTGTCGCCGCCTTGGTGTCGGGTCACAAGGGTGGTGGCGGCACCGCGTACATTCGAGCACTCATCTCTTTGTGGATCTGTGTTCCGCCTGCACGGACTGTGCGGTGAGAAGGAGCAAAAAAGAAAGAAAGAAAAAGAAATGCCAAGAGGACGAGAGGATGAGGGGAGGAAGGCGAGGATTAGTGCGCGCCTCAACGTAGGCAGCGGCGATCCCTACCCCACCCCCACCCCTCGCTTCGTGGATTGTGTTCACGACCGTTCACGATGCGCTCATGAAGAAAAAGACTAAGCACATGGATGGTCGGTCGTCGTGCGGCACGTGTGCTCGCGCGTGGTGTGTGTATGTGCACATGTGCGCGGGTGTGCGGCAGCCCGGCCGACTGGCGCGCGTGCGGAAACCGTAAGCGTCATGCGGTCGCAGCCCGTCCAGGCCAGGAAAGCGCGCGGTCGTCTCAGCGGGTAAACGGTCGCTGGGGAAGCCGTCCTTTACTGCGTGATGGGGTGGCCCGGCATCTTCTGGTGCAAGCTGCTCTTTCGCCAATACTGCCTCTTGCCGAAGAGAACGTACGCGACGCGGTGGGCGTTGAAGGCGGTCGACTCATTGGACACAGCCGGTGGTTTGCCATCAGCCGGCGCTGGCAGGGAAGTAGGAGCGGCGCCGGTAGCGAGAGTCGTATGCTTAGCACAGCTCGCCTTTCCCAGCACCGTGGTGAGTTGAGAAACGAGGGCTTCGCTGGCACGACACGTCGCCGCACCAGACTCCCACAACCAGGCGTATTGTGCTGCCGTCGCCTTCGGTGCGGGCACGTCCTTGATGAATGTACGCGCCTCCTCCGGTTCAGAAGAGCGCAGTGTCTGCACCTCCGTCAGTAGTGTCGTCGCGAAGTCTGTCGACCACGGCCGCTGACGGCTCACGCTGGCGGCCGTTGGCGCATCCTCAGCGGCGGTACGCTTTGTTGGTCCCATGTACGTCATCGCGTCAGGGGCGTGCGCATCGGCCAGGTGCGGCGCCGTCAGTGCCTTCAGGAAGACAGGTGCCTCGAGCAGCCCCCGCAGCCACAGATGCGCCTGAGCGTGCACAGAGGACGCTGACATCGCCGCGCACGGGGGGATCGACTCACCATCTGATTGTGTTCGTGCCGTCTCAGTCAACGAGGCGGTGCGCAGAATGCCATCAGACACCCCGCACCGCAGCCGCCTCTGCGTCTCGGCGGCTTCACTGTACGAGAAGGAAGCCTTTGCGGTGATTCTTTTCTGAATGCCGTGGAACGCCTGATCCACCGGGGTGAAGGCATTGATGCTGATAATAAACATATCACCCAGTGGATCGTCTTCGCTCCGGCCACCGTGGAGGAACAACCTGCCGCCGCTCGCTGCCGTGGGGTCCATGACCATCGCACCCATCGTGCGCGGTTCCGGCGCCATTGTGGGAAGAAGGAACAGCTCCTCAGCTGCCACCTGAACCGACTCGGCAGCGTTCGCCGCATCTGCGGGTTGAGACGCACCTGTCAACGACGACGACGACATCGGCGCCCGCGCGTCCGCACGACTCCGACGGGGTCTCTTGCACGCCAGCATCGAGCCGCTGCCGATCATTCTCGGTGTGTGGGCGGAGGCGGGTGACGTGGCTGACTCGTGCAGGCCTTGGCTGGCCATCAGGAGGCGCTGAAGGTAGTTTACAATCGTCACACCGCTCGTCTCGGCCGCATCAGATCGCCAGGTGCCCTCGCTCATGCACGCGGACGGCACCGCGGGGGTGGCGGTGGTGGTGGCGGAAGAATCCAAAAAAGTTCTCCACGTGTTCGCACGCGCCTGTGGAAGTGCGGTGAAGCGTGGATAAGTGCGCGCCTCATCCAGCGGGGAGATGGGCAGCACAGCGTCCTCTGCGCCGTCGAGGTGCGAGTCCCAGTTCCGCTGGTGCAGCACGTTGACACGGCGCCAACGGTGCTCGCGGAGAGAATAGGTGTGCAGATCGTGGAACGTCTCGTACTTCCCACCGCTGATGGCAAACCCGCCGTAGAGGTAGAGGCACTGACGATGTCGGTCGAACACCATTGACCCGCCGGTGCGTGGAGCGGCAGTGGCGTTTGCCTCCGAGGCGAAGAGCGCCAGGTGTTCCTCACGAGCCGCCTTGAAGGAGGGCAGCGTCCGCGCGGCGATCTCGCCACGCAGCTGTCTCGCCACGAGCGCGTAAATCAATTGCAGCTGCTCGCCGGGGGTGCGGTCGTGGGGAGAGGCAAAGAAGCGTTGAAGCCACAGGAGCGGTATTTCTTCACGGATGGGCACCCACAGGCGCGTCTCCACGTTGAAGACCCAAAAGTCGTTGTAGAACGAGCCGCCGTCGCGCCCGCCAAAGACAAAGAAGAACTTGTCCTTGTAGACTGATCCGCATGCACGCCGGCGGCCATGCAGGTCGGGGTGGTTGGGCACATTCTCCACCCAGAAGGTGCCGACAAACGGCTCGACGAAGTCGCGGCGCCACGCTGCCAACTCCGCCCGGTGGGTCCTCTTCCATGCCGTGACTGGGTACTCTTCTAGCCTGTCCGACCCATCCAGTGGATCGAAGGTGCACGCCGTCACGTGTGCTTGAGTCAAGTTGATGGTGGAATCCACACTTGACATCAACGCCTCCAGCTGCGCCGTGCGGTCCGCCCTCATGGCACCCACACAGTCTTGACTATTCGAGCCGTTCCTCACCGCGAGCGGCGGTGCGCCGTTGAGCAGGTGTTCGTCCAATGCATCGGGAGTTTTGCACGGGAGGGATTGCTGGTGCTGCGCCGCGATCTTATCCTCAAGGGCCCGCCTCTCCGCCCGAATGCGATCCACCACAAACTCACGTTCAGCTTTCGTGACAAAGTCGTGGCCGAGGTAGACTTCGGGTTGTTCGTTGAGTGCTTCGCGTGTGAGTGGGTGCTCGAGGTGCACAATGCGCGTGACCTGAGGAAACTCGCTGTTCTGCATCATGCCGCCAAAGATCACCACGACCTGCTCCTCGTCGCGCTCTGCGGCATCCAGCGCGGTGCCGGCCGTCTCTGGCCGTCGGATCGTCATGGTTTCCATGACAGCCCCCCAGACGGGAGGCAACACCTGAGACGTTCGTACGAGCGTCCACGTTGCCGTCTGCGGCCTGAAGATGCGCAGGGAGCCGCTGAGCTTCGACGCGTCGTTGATACCGCCGTACACAGCTACATGTTCTTCGCCTGGAAATTGCCTGGGATGGAGCACGCAGGCTGCCTGTCCAAACCCAGCTGTGGGAAGCGTCGTCGCATCGTCTGGTTCAGACTCGCCTTCGTCCGCCTCGGCCGCGCTACCGTAGGACTCGGCGCTGCTGCCACGCGCGCTCAGTGGCGTGGCGGTTGTCGGCGACATCAAGGCAGCGCCGTGAACGCACGGGGTGCCTTCGACGAACGCGCCATCGACGAAACAGCTGTTCGGCGAGCTTTCTTCGGACACCGCACGCGACGCGTCCGGTGAGGGTGTGCAGCCACCAACGTTTCGGTCGGTGCGCATGGACAGGTAAGCCTCCATGGTGACTGGCCGACACGTGAGCCGCTTCCACGTGTGAGAGGGGATGTCGTACTCCCAGGTGTCATTGAGCGAGTGCTCACCCAGACCGCCATGTAAGAGAAGGGAATTGCGCGAGGGCAGCGGCACAAGCACGTGGCCACTACGCGGTTCAGGGCACATGTGCGGTGCGCGGGCAGACTGCATCATGGCGAGGCACGCTGCGCGATGGGCTTCGTCGAGCCGCGTTGTCTCGGACCCGTCCACGCCCGCTGGTGGGGTGGGGTGTCGCTGCGGCGCGCCTCGCCCAATGCGACCCACCATGCTTGACACCAGCACCTCGCCTTGCTCATTGAAAAGGCACGGCAACTCTGCGCGCGCCTCAGCCGCGGTGCAAGCCCACCTGCCGCCCAGCGTGGGCTGCGGGCCGTCCGCCTCCACCGCGCACGCGCTATTTCGGTCGATACGGCTGAGATCGACACCGGATTGGCGGCTCTTCTCCACAGGCACGCGTCCGTATAAGGGCTGGCAGAACGGGCGCTGCTTTTCGACCTCTGGGTGCGCCACAATCAGGGTGCACGTGGCGCTTTGTAGCGTCTCTGTCAAGGGGTACCGCTCACCGCCGATGGTCGCCGGTAAGGTGCTGCTGTGCGGCACCGCCGCGTTCGCTGTCACGCGCTCGCCACGTCGTCGGGGATACATACAGGGCGATTTCCAGACAGGCGTCGGCGCAAGCTCGAGGAAGGGGATAAGAAGAAGGATTGAAGAAGGGTGACTCAATTGGTGTGTTCACACGTTTGTGTGAACGAATAAACACACAAAAAAATTACACGAAGCAATTGGCGGTGGTCCTGTGAGATGGCCTCAGGATGCAACAAAATGGCAGCTTGGTGAGTGCTCAAGTAGCGAACGCTTAGAGCAGTACGCAGCGAGTCGCCTCCGTGTCAACAACAGCCGGTCCTGCTGATCACAATGACCCCGAGTGGATGGGGGAGAGGGGGAAAGGGAGAAGGAGAAAGATTGGAGACGTGGGTGGGATTGTCCAGGAAAGAAAAAAAAAAGATCGTAGCTGAGGGCATAGAACAGGCATGACGTAGAGCGTGTGATGTGGGCACGCGGGTGGAAAGAAGGGGCCGGTGACGGCAAGAGAAGTCGGGAGGGGAGAAAGAGCGAATCAGTGGTCGTGGAAGGGCACGGGACGGAGAGGGGTGGGGAAGAGAGCCACGGTAGTCGGCGAAGGCTCACACGTGCGCGTACGGCCAGACACGGAGAAATATGTGATGCCTACAAGTGTGTGTGTGTGTGATGATGATGATAATGACACCCTCACGCCTCCGGTGAGACATTACGTTCGTAAGGTTGATCTCTGCTGTAAGCAATGTGGTGGGGGTGATGTTGCAACCGATGTGTGATGATGATGATTGTGATGATGATGGGGTGACGCAACACACTTGGCCCAGGCAAGGTGCGGTCATGCCGCGCCACCCCCACCCCACCACCACCACCTCGCAGGGCAATGAATGAGGTGGCGGTGTTCAGCACTCGTCTGTGGCGGCGCTGTCATCCCCCTGGGAGGGCGACGGCGTGGGGGTGTCGTCTGCCGCACCGACAGCGGCAGGAGGGCCATGTCGTCCGTGAGGGGGGAAGTAGCGAGCGCCGTCGCGGCCTCGAAACGTCGATGAGAGGGTGCTTGGGTAAGGTGCCACCACCCACCGAGGGGGCAGCAGAGTCAGCGCGAGGGCCTCACCACGCCAAGGAAGGCAGAGCAAGTCGCACACAGACACGCAGGTGTGTTCCGCAAGCCGCAGGCCCATGCGCACTGCCCGCCACAGGCGCTGGCACGTGCAAAAGCCACAGTGCCGCACCGCACCGCCGTCGCACACAACGGCGATACTCAGTGTGAGCAGCAAGACACCATGTGGTACGGTGTCCGCCAGCAACGTCATGACACACACAACAGGGCCAAAGCACAGCAGTGACAAGCACACGAGGCACGTCAGCAGGAAGCACGCCAGCCGCATACGGCGCCAGGCATTTGCCAGCGCGTGTCTGCGCCACCGCGGTGTGCGGCGCCGGGGCGCTGTCGCCCTCGGCCTGCGCGGCTCAGCGGTGGCGCCACCGGTAGCGGTCCGCGTGAGCCGACGTCCCTCGCGCTCCTGCCGCTCGAGAGTGCGCACGTGCCACAGCCGTCTGCGGCGTGCTTGCTTTGCGTGGCGACGTGCGGCATCGACCTCCGCCTCGGTGCGCGACACCTGCTGAGAAACACGTCGGGCGACCACCACGCGTGCCCACCAGGCGCAGCGGTCCGTGTCCACGGCCGACTCTGCGGGAATGGGCTGAGTCCCATCGACACCGCGGAACGTCAGCGGGGTTGGCCGTGGTTTGTGCCATAGCAAAGGCGGCAGACTGTGTGTGTGCCGCACCTTGATGGGAGGCGTGATTGCTGCGGGCCACACGGCCGCGTAGTGTGACGGGAGCGCCACCTCCGCGAGTTGGCGAAACCATTGGCCGCACATCGCCCGCCACGACCACCGTTGCCACACGCGCACCAACGCGCAGAGCAGTACAGCCAGCGCAGCCCCCAACACGAATACGGTACGCGCCCGACGTGAGCTCTGCCGAACCGTCTGCCACGCCAACGTCACGTACGCTCGGCAGGGGGTGTTTCCCTTGGGGTCCCACAGGCAGGCGAGAACGCGTGGCCGAGAGAGGCCTGGCACGGACCGCAGGCGACGCCATCCCGTGGTCAGCGCGGAAGCCAGCCGCACGGTGCCAGAGGCAGGTGCGTGGATGCGAGGCGGCAGTAGTGGTGGTGGTGGTGCATGTACAGGGGGCGGCACGGTCGTGCTCTGTCCTTGCCACCAATGGCGCATGAAATGTAGTAGTCGCCTGAAGAAGCTCACCGTGGTCGGCGGCGCTGGCAGCGACGGTGAAGACAAGGCCGGTGCCACACCGGACGATGCCTGTCGGCCGCACAGCCGCATCACGGCGACGGCGTGTGCGCAGAGCAGTTGAACGGTCGTCCAGAGCGCCGCCCGCAGTCGAACGATACCGCCTACCACGAAGGCCACCACGGGTACGGCAACCTGGCTTGCCGCTCTCGTCCCTGCCAGCCGCCTGTTGACAGCCGCCACGACAGCATCGAACTCCGCCGTGTGCAGCGCCGCAGTGTGCACGGCGAGACCATCCGCACCGCCATTGCCACCGCCACTACCGCTGCCGTGACCCAGCATCCACAGCGACACCGGCTGCGTGGTGTC
>JASANP010001049.1:0-69564 GCA_030849625.1 Wallacemonas sp. TrypX
CCACGCCTCGACGACTTTGCCGAACGTGCCCTCGCCGAGCAGCGAAAGAATCTTGAACCGCTGGGTCGACACATCAATGTCCTCGCCGAGCACCACGTAGAAGTGCCCTTCCTCCATGTTTTGGTGCGGGAGGGCGTAAGTCACCTTCTTCTTCTTCTGCGGAGGCTGCAGCGAGACCTCTACGACTTCATTCGCCTTGCTGGGGATCGGCTGACCCGCAGGGGTGTGGTACTTCACGCCGTCCGTGGACTCAGCCTCATCGTGGGTACGCTTGCTGCCGGAGCGCCGTGCACTGTTTGACTTGGCGAGTGCAGAGCGCGCCTGCTCCAAGCCCTTGTTCACCACCGGTGCAGGGGCAGCGTTGACCTGACCGGACGTCAGGCTACTAAGACCCGTGCGTGATGCGGATTCCATGGCTGTCTCTTCTTGGTTTTCTTTCGATGTGAAAAGAAGAAAAGTGAAACTAGGCGGTGCACGTGTACGTGTTCGTACCTGCGTTTGTGCGTGTAACAGGAGTGATCTAAGTCAGTGGGGAGGAAAAAAAGAAACAAAAAAAAACAATGAAGTGAATTCGCTGTCTAAGTGCGGTCACTGCTGGCGCAATGACAATAGAGAGAGAGAGAGGATAGGGAAAAGAGGAATTACATGTGTATGTATGTGTGTGTAGAAGGCATGAGGGAGACAACAGGTGCTAACATCACACCCACCCTTGACGGCAGGGGCCGAGAGCCTCTCAACTGAGCATGCGCGGCGTCCCATTAACGTACTATTGTCTCACTGATCGTTGGCGCCAAAAAAAGAAAAAGAAAAACACGAGTCGCCTTCGCACGGAAGGCGAAGACCGTCACTCATCAACGCAGAAAGGAGAGTCAAAGATGAGCTTGGCGAGAGCTGCTGGCGCTGAAGATTACGCCGCCGCCGCCTCCAGTGCCTCCCTCGACGCGGTTGTCATTTTACGTGGCGCTGTGGCGTAGGCAGATTCTGTCGACGGCGATGACGCGCGCAGCACCAGCACGTCGCTAAACTCGTTCACCACAGCGTGCAACAGAAGACGAGTCGGCACCACCTGCACGTGACAGCCAGCGTAGGGCTGCAGCACCGGGATGAGCTGAAGGGCATCAAAGATCTCGTACACGCGAAGCAGCTGAAGGCTTGCGCAGGTGTGCAGGTAGTGGATGGAGGCACTGTTGCGCGATGCGTCAGAGAAAGCACTGGCGACGGTGTGGGGACCGAGCGATCTGGCCTCGCCACGCGCGCCTCGATCGTTGGCCGTGTCTGCCGTCGATGTCGTGGTGGGCTCTGCGGCGTTAGCCTCCTCGACGAGCTTCGCCAACCGCTCACTGGAACCGAACTCCATTTGCAACTGCTGCGCGTGCCGCAGGCTCAGAAGTAGCGGAGGCAGGCGTCGCAGACAACGCTCGACCTGTCGCACCAGTGCTTCCAGCTCGATTCCCTCCGTGGCCCCCCACGTGATCACCACCAGATGATGAAAGACCACTTGCAGCAGCACCTCTACCGGCAACACGCGACCCGGGTAGGTGACAGCGAGAGCCGCTGGCGCCGGTCTCGGCGGTGCGGCGGCTGTCGCAGTGGTGCCGCCGCGCGCGCGGTGACCGTGCCTCGGCCACGAGGACTGAGACCCGACCACGGGGCTTGTGTGGCCAGGCTCTGGAAGCGTGAGTGCTGGGCTTGGAGGGCTCGCTAAAGCTTTCCCTGTCGCCACGGCGGCTTGGGGCGGTAACTGAGAAGGCACGAAGAGGCGCGGGTGCTCGTGCGAGGCGAACACGCTGGACGGCGGCGTCCGCTCGGGAAGCACACGCTTGCTGTAGCGCATGAATGGCGATGACAGTGGCGGACTCTGCGATGGCGTCGCGGCACCGGGCCCTACCGTGCTGGCTTTCACGGTGATGCTTGCCGAGGCGGGCGTCGGCGCGGACCCGACCACATCCGCACGACGCGACGAAGACGACGGGCTCGGCGGAGGCACGCCACCCCCTTGCGGTGTGACACCGAAGCTTGGCGAGGTCGTAACCGACACCCCCGGTGCCGTCGCACAGGCCACGCGCGAGAGCTTCAGGCGACGCTGGCGTGTCGCCTCCAGCCGTGCTTGTGCGACGGGGCCAAGTTGTCGAAGCCACTCCGCCGCCCCCCGGACAATGGCTTCGGCGGTGAGCAGCACGCGGCTGTCATCGTCATCCGCCTCCGCAAGCTCACCCTTTGAGCTGTGGCCCTCGCCTTGCCGGCGGCGGGGACGGCGAGTGGAGGGACTGTGGGAGCCGGCCGCGTCCGTGAGCGGCCCTGGTGTGGTCGGTGGCTCGGTGCTGTCTTCGCCACTTGCTGTGCCTCCGCGGGTGGGTGAGGACGGCACCGCGGCGCTCGAGCGGCGCTCCTTGTACAGCTGCACCGCCGAGATGGCGTGCTGCGTGGACGGTGCCATGTACATCTCCGGCTTCAGGAACCACGGCCGCACCGTGCTCTGGAAAGACGAGGCGGCGAAAGTCGTGAATGACGCACTAGAGATGTGATGTGGTGTGAGCGGCGAGGCGTGGCCGCTGGCACGGCCACTCGAAAAGCCGTAGTGTGGCGTTGAGGAAGGCGAGAAGCTTGGTGTACCTCGCTCACTCCCGCCGCCGCCGTCTGCCGTGCTTGCCGCGCTCGCGGCGGCTTTGCGCTGCGTGGTACTCCACCAGTGAGTGGCTCTACGCTGACACGCTTCACGCACCGCACGGTCCAGCATGGGAAAGCGCAGGGCGAGGAAGCTAGTGGCGTAGTTCACCCCACCGACCACTGCAGTGGTGGTGGTGGTGGTGGTGGGGCTGTCGTTGGGTCCGGCTCCAGAGAGTGCGACGGGCGGCCTTGCCAGTGCGGCGGCGTGTGATGTGACGAGCTCTGCGGACGGGCGGATAAACCACGCCGCGGGGGTGCTCGCGAGAGCCTCACACAGCGGACACGCCGGGCCCCAGACACAGTGCACCACACACAACGGCGATGGCGATGGCGACGACCTCGTGCGAGTGGCACCACCAGCTTGCCCGTCGTCGGCGGTGATACGGTCGACGTCGATCCCCGCCGTCGCCAGACGCCACGCGTCCTCGGCAGACTCGCAGGCATCGGCGGCCTCGGAGAGATGCAGGGACTGGTCCAAGAGCATCATCGTCAGCGAAGATGGCACCCACCGCACCGAGCGGTGCTTTGAGCGAGTCTGACCGTGACCACCGGGGTTCGCCGTGCTGGTACCCATACTCTCGGAGTCGGCCAAACCCCCGGCGAGGCTGTTTGACCCCGCTGTCCCACGACTCGCCGCGGCGTCGACCGCTTCAGCTACACGAGACAAGCGCTTCTTTAAGTGCCTTTCGCGGTGGCGAATGCCCTCTTCGACTTGCGCCACCCCGGCGAGGTCCCCGTGACTGAACGCAACGAACAGCTCGCCCTCGACCCCGACCACCGCATGTGCTTTGAGCAGCTCCATCACCTCCACCGCTAAAAAGTCAAAGCCTGCGACATCAGACACAACAGCGGCGGCCGTGCTGCTGGCACCACCTCCGCCTCCACTACCACCACCCACCGTCGCCCCATGGCGACCGCGAAGGCTGCTGGACGCGCTCCCGTTGGTGCCGGTTGTGCGCGTGGGGAAGCCGCGGCCATCCACACCAACGGCAGAGCCCAGCAGTGGCGCCGGTGAGGAGCGACCCGCCGCGGCGGAGAGGAGACTGCCCGCCGCCCCGGCACCCGGACGCCGTGCACCACCGCCCGCTGAGGCCGCCTCGCGGTGCCCAGTGACGGCACGCAGCAGTGCCGCCTCGAGGCTGCGATAGAACGCCCCCACTTGAGGAGGAAGCATGAGCTCGTGCAGACACTGCGCAACCGTGGAGAGCGGCAGCAGCTCCGCAAGACGGAAGCCGACGGCCTCGGCGTAGGCGCGCTGCATCGCAGGTGTCGCGAGCACGTCCTTGTTGTACACCGTGATGAGCCCACACGGGCTGAGCCGCGCGTACGGTGAAGCGAGAAGGTTGTCGGAGTAGGACGACGGCGCGAGGCCAGCGTGACCGGCGATGAGCAACGACGCCGGGAGAAACAGAAGCCCGTTCACCCCGACGCCAGACACAAATGACGCCGGCGAGACGGACGTGGGCATGCCGGCCCCTGACGGCATGGTAGGGGAGGCCCCAGGGTGCGGTGACGCCCATCTCGACGGAGGCTGCTGGCTGCTGGCCCCACCCGACCGACCAGCCCACGACAACGACGACGGCTGTGCATGTGTGAAGACTGCCGAGGCGAGGCTAGCGGAAGGCAACACAGGCCGCTTGAGCACAGCGCCACACCGTGCTAGCCAGCGTGCCTGCGCGGTGTGCGTCACGTGCCGCGAGTGACGCACCCCCGTGCGGAGACGGCGTGAGGCGAGGGCTGCCGCGCCGCGACTCGCCGACGCACCCCAGCCACCGGCGGCCGCTTCCGCTGTCCACAGTCGTGACCAGAAGTTCGCGCACTTGACGAGCTGGGTGAGCTCGTGGCAGAGACGAACAGGTGACTCTTCCGCCGCGAGCAGGCTAAACACGCTGCGAGGCGGCTTCGCCCTCAGTGCAACAAGGCTCCGCGTGCCATCCCAACCGCTGCTGCTGCTGCTGGCTGCGTGTGGCGCTGACGCACTCTTCCCAGCGGCTGCCTGACGCGCCGCGGTACCGAGCAACGTGCTGGGATCGGTCAAGTACGCGTAATAAGCTTCTTCGGGGTCGTCTTCTGCGCTCGCTGTCGCCGTGTCAGTCGCCGTAGGTGCGACGCCTTCCGATGACGCTGAGGTGGTGGCAGCATCACCGTGTGAACCGGTCAGCAGACTACTCATCACCGCTTCCATGCCGCCCGATTCCCACAAGGCGGCGATGCGCTGCATGAGGCGCACCTGCTCTCCCACGTACCCCACACGCTCTTCCTCGCGGCACAGGCAGTTTGTGAAGCACTGCACGAAGCGGGCTAGCGCGCCGTCATCTGTGTCCGGGCGGCGCATCGCCACAACCAGCGTGGCGGCCGTCACTGCCGCGTCCTCGCCGTCGGTACCGCTGCTCAGCAACAGGCGTGCCTGTGCGAGACGACCGGCCGGCGCGTCTGCACCCGCTGTCTTCTCCGCCTTGTCCGCCTCTGCGTCCGTTGCACGAGGCTTCGTGGTGAGTGGGTACACGAGAAAGGTGACGTTGGCGACGTGGATGGTCGTGCAGCCGGCCAGCGATGCGCGCAGAAGGTGCAGCAGCGCGTTGGTTTGAATGCCAATACACGTCTCCTGCTGTTGCTGCTGTTGTTGTTGTGTGCTGTTGTTGTCAGGCAACGACCTCGCACCACCACCACCGCTACTACTGCGTCGAGGCTCCGCGGATGAGGGTGCTGCCGGCACAGAGGCGGTGCTGCCGACGCTCTCGGCAACCCCCGGCGCGCCAGTCGCGGTGGCGCCACCCGCCTCGGCACCACTCATTTGTGCGTTCTTCTCTGCGGAGACGAGGTTTGCGAAGGAGACTGGACGGCGCAGACCACGCTGCGGCGCCACGCCGATTGTCGCAGCCGGTGGCGCCGACGTGTCCTTGGTCGCACCTCCACCGCCACTGCTCGTGGAAGGGGCAGTGTCTTGAACGTGCGCGGTGCGTTTACGCTTCGCCAAGACTCCCACCGTCGTGGTAGCCGACGAGGCCGCACTCGCCGTGCCACCGCCCAGCTGGTCCAGCGCCGCACTGCTGCCACTGGCCACCGCAGAGACTGCACCGCTGGCTGCGGACGCCGCCTTCAACGCCCTTCTGCTTGCTCTGGTCGTACTCGTCGTGCGTGGCGGAGACGAAGGATCATCCTGTGTGGCTACCTGCTCCGAGCCTGTGCCATTGCCGTCCGTTGACGCCGCGCTGGCAGCCTTCTTGAGAGCCTTCAGCCGGCGGCGCGCACGTCGGCTCAGGGTGCTGGGGTCCACTGACTCGTCCGCTGCGTCGGCTGTTGTGGTAGTGTCTGGCGCGGCAGCGGCGGTCTCGCTGTCCGCGCCTTCCGACCCACGCGGGGACGCGGGTGTGTCACGTTGTCCGAGCGGCGGCTTGTCAGCGGAACGTGCTGGCGCCTGCGATGTGCGTGCTTTGGCGGCGATGGGTGGTGTGTCCCCATCCGCTGACGTCGGTGACGGCCGCGTCGTGGCGGTGCTGCTCGTCCGCTTCGATGACGGACGAGGAAGCGGCGCCGCACGGACTGCCGCCCCGCTGACACTTGTTGTCGGAGTCGTGTTGCTGGTTGACTGGCTGGCTCCTGTGGTGCTGGCAGACACGACCTTGCCGCCACTGCTGCCTGTGGACGGCACCGCGGCGGTAGACGAGGTCGTGGACGACGTGCGCTGTCCGACGTCCGCGGTAAAAGGGTTGTGCACGGGGTAGCGGAACAACAGCTTGCCGTGCGCGATGAAGAAGAGAACAACGTCCTCGTCCCCCTCCACCACCTCCTCAGCCGCACTGTCCAGCGGCGAGGCACGCGCGTCAGTGCGCGTCGTGTCCAGACCCACCATGGCCGGGAACAGTCACGCGCAAAACAAAGCAAAGCAATAAAGCAAGAAGATACTAGTTGGAGGTGAGTGACAAGACAGCGACTAGAGGAAAAAAATAGACAACAACAACGGCACGACAACGAACACCAAACACTGGGACAAACGAAGAGAGAGGGAGAGAGAGAAGCGAGAGTGTGACACCAAGATGGACGCAATCGATGAGCGCCTCAGTTGCGGTACTGAAAAGGCGAGACATACTCACCGCACCTGCACAGAGAGAGAGAGAGAGGGAGAGAACAATGATATCTGTGACAACTTACCGGTGCTTCTTTTCGCTTTTACTGCAGTTTTCCTGAGACACGTCGACAACACCGCCCTTGTACGCCGATGACGATGCGCACAGAACACGAGCGCACACGCGCGATACGCGTGAGTGAGAGAGAAGCACCGCCCCACTACAGCGAAGCGCCGTGCGCAACAGCCTTCTGCTCAGTCGCTTCCCCACTGCCCTTCTCCATGTAAACCGCTTCATCACCGTACCCGTTGAGCTTGGTCTGCACAGCCGTGGGGAGTGTGTGGCGGGGGATCGGTGCAAACCCCACCTTCTTCCAGAACCGATCTGCCCCACGCACGGCGATGAGGGCCATGCGGGAGAGACCCATGTCCGCCCGCTTCCGCTCCGCAGCGTGGAGAAGATGAGAGGCGATATGACAACCGCGCCACGCAGGGTCGACCGCGACGTCGTGCAGGTACAGCGTATCCACCACTGCCCCCTCAGCGCTGGCCCTAGAAATGGCGGCGTCCCCAGCCCCCGAGGACGTGCCCACCCCTGCGAGGTGCTGTGATGTACTTGTGCTGCCGAGCGCTGGCACAAAGAAGCGAGGCACGGCGAGGGCCACAACATACCCCACCACCTGTTCATCTCGAGCCGTGTCGGCGCCGTTTGCTACGTGCACCGACGCACTCGGTGGTATGTGAAGCGCGACGAAGCTGGTACCGGGGCTCGCCGCGAGTTTGTCAGCGTAGCTCTCTGCGGGTTCGTGGAGGTCCTCGTCGTAAGCCGCGTGCTGCACGCGCAGTACACCTGGCACCAACGCCAACGTGAGCGGTGCGAGGGCGACGTGTGAGGTGGCCGTGGCGCCGAGCTGACGGCACACGAACGCCATGACGAGAGAGAGGTGTGGGAGGGGTGGCTGCTCACTTCCCTGGTTCTTACTTTCTTTTGCGTGACTGTGCAGACTCAAGTCTTTTCGCAAGTGCGCTGGCAACGTACAACGACAAAGCAGCCAGCAACACGGTCAAAGGAGTGCAACAAGCAAGGAACAAAGAGAGAGAGAGAGAGAGGTGATGATGAGGGACGTCTGTGAAGGCGTGAATCAACGCCGGAGATGCCGCAGAGAAAAAACGGGGGGGGGGGCAACGGAGCTCACGGCTCTGCTGTACTTCTTCTCCTCAACCACACCGATCACCAACAGTGTTCGCGCTACAGTGACTCCGTGCGCGCGCGGTGTACAACGCGGGAATACACACAGATCACGCACCTGCGAGAAAAAGAAAGAAAGATCGATCCCTGTCTCACCGCTGTGCACAAGCTCCGCGTCACTTCCAATTTTTTTTTTGTTTAACGCTTACAGGTGAGTCCGTTCGCGTATGAAAAGGAGCGAGAGACAACTCCGCCAACGACCGAAGCGAAACGAAGCCACCACCACCACGACCACTAGGCAGCACGTGCAGCTAAGACAGCCGCTTCGTCTTGAGCGCGGCGAGGACGTCGTCAGGCTTGCTTGTGTCCGGCGGCAACCCGACCATGGAGGCCACCTCTGTCGTCACCGCCTTGAACCGCTTCAGCGCATCCACTAGACGCTTCACCGTCACCTGCGTTGCCTCCTTCTCGGCTCTTTCCTTTCTCAGAGCCGCCTCTGCTTCATCTCGTTCACGACGCCGGGCCCGGCTCTCCTCCTCCAACTTCGCGCGCACTTGCTCCGCCTCGGCCTCGCTGGCCTGCTGCGTGTGCCGCTGCTTCTGCATCTGCCGCTTGACCTCCGCGTCCTTGCTCGCGAGGAGGTGACGCAGGCTCTGTAGCTGGGCGTGTGCCTGAGCGTTCTCTGCCATGAGTTGCGCCAGCCGAGCCGACTCAGAGACCCCACCTCCACCCAGCGAGGCGCACAGCTCCTCGGCACGCCCCACCGGTGCGGTGCGGCCGCCGGCAATGGCGCTGCCCTCTTCCTGCTTCACGCGCTTCTCACCGCCGTCCCCTGGGGCCTCGTCCTGCCCGCTGCGTTCGCGCTTCACACCAGCGGCGAGGTGACCTTCGGCGGTGGCTTGGGCGACCTGCCACGATCTCAGCCCGACACGCGCCATGACCTCCCGCGCACGGGCGCTGGTGGTGCGGTACACGACGTCAAGCACCTCGTGCAGCGTCTGCACGTTTTGTTTCACCGACTCCGCCTGCTCCGACGACAACAAGCCGCCAAGTCCCGGCGTCACCACCGCAGCACTCGCCTGAGCCTTGGCGACCGTCTGCACGTACACGCGGTGCTCGGCTTCGGTGATGGGCTCGTTCGTGATGTACTTGAGCGGAAACGGCTCGACGCACTCGCCGAGGTGCACGACGATGAGCCACTTCGCCAGCTGAGCGCGCTCCGCCTGCGACCACACACCAACGTTCTCTAAAGTCGCCGGCGCTGACGCCGGTGGGGGCTTCTGAGTGGCTGATGGCACCGGCAGCACGGCGACGATACGGCCAACGCGGCACTCCACTCCACCATGACCCCCATTCTGACTCGCCGCACCGCTGGCGCCGGCGCCGCGCGCCTTCGCCTTTTCTGTGTCCTCGTGGACTTGTTGAAGCTGCACGAAGGGGTTTTGCGCGAGCAGCGCGGCGCGCTTGTTTCTGGGGATGTGGACGCGCACCACGGCGTTGGTCACCGCCGTGCGCACGTGCGCCTCGCTGAGAAAACTGCACACGACACCGCCGACTGTGGACTGCACCGTCAGCGCCGACGACGGTGAGGAGGAGGCCGATGGCTCGACTGCCACCCCACCTTCACCAGCGGCGAAGGTCAGTCGATCCGGCAACAGAAGAAGCTGCTCGAGCACCTCTCTGGTCACCTGACACTGCTCAGCCAGGGGAAAGATGGAAGACATAGCAACAACGAACAATAACTCCGCCCCAACACAGTTTCGTAAGCGAGGAGAGAAAAAAGCACAGAAGGGGAAGGCGAATCAACCGCACCTTCGTGTGTGTGTGTGTGGGAGTGGGGTGGGTGGGTGGGTGGGGACGACAACTGGGCAACGCAGCTCTCTTGTGACCTCGTGCTCCGTGCGAGGAAAGAAACAAAGGAAGAGCAAAGAAAGGTTGAAGAGGGAGGAGGAAGTGAGGTAAGGTATAATGCGATGCCCAACGAGAGGCTTGGGAAGCACAAGACGAAAAGCAAATGTACAGCACGACAAGACCCACACGCGCTGACCGTTAGAGTTCAGTGAGTGACGTCAACAATCACGTAGGAAGGCGTAACGAAAGGGAGTACGAAGGAGGACGCCATGAATTCGATGCACGCAAACCACAACCAACCAACCAACCACAGCAAGTACGACAGGGAAAGTCACTTACACACACACACACACACACATATGTACACGTAGCACAGACATGCCGTGCCGCTCATGTGTGAGGTAGTAACAACCAAAGAAGGCGACAACCACATTAGCGCACCTCACTGATGGGCTTTGCTCGACTCGGCGCGGTGTAGAACAGGTACCCCACCAGCCACAGCAAGGATCCCGCGGCGGCGCCCATGGCCCAGAGAAAGTGAAGGTGGTCGGCGCCGCCCTTGTCGCGCATATTGACAAAGTAGCGCACAAACCAATTAGGCGCGATTCGTGCCAGTACGTTAGTGCGCTCGTACGGCAGTTCCACGTGCTCGTTTTCCTTCTCAAATTGCCGTTGCCAGGCCGAGGTGCGCAGCCGCTGTGTTGTTCCGGTTTCGCCAAAGATCTTCGCGTACGGATCGGTTTCCTGAATGTCGCGGTAGTCGGTAAACGCAGAGAAGAATCGGCTGTCCGCCCCACTGCCGACCTTGTCGTGACGCCGCGCATGGAGTGCCTTCATTTGCTCTGTGTACTCACGATCGCGCTGCTGCTGCTGCGCAAACTCCTCGGCGTGCTGAGGCTTGGACATGTAGAGCTGCTGCGAGACCGTGTTGTGCTCCTTGGTGCGGCCGCTCTTGAGCGTGCGTGGGAACACCATCTGCGCCTCCTTCTTTGCCTGCACAGAAGACTGCAAGGGACGCCCCGATGCGGTCGTGAAGAACGCATTGGCTGGCGACGAGCTCTGTCCGGCACCGACCTTGCTGTCGCCCTCACGACGACGCAGGCCGCGCTTCAGCGGACTTGCATCGCCCGATGCGGACGGCGCCGAGGTGACGGCGGCACTGTCGTCCTCGCGGCGCGGTGTCTTCACTTGATGCCGGCGCCGACCTCGGCTCATGGCGTCAAACGTGGAGTACGTCATGGCGCGCCTCGAGCAGTGGAGAAACGTTGCCTGTGCGCTAGCGTGTGCTCCTGTGACGCAGACGCGCGCACCAATAAACGGAAGCATGGTCCGACAACAGGCGGACACTGAAGGACCGGCTCGCACCTAGACACTTGATGGCCCTCCCCACGAAGACCTCTGTGGCTCTGGGTCCCTTCCTTTGTATGAGTGCTGAGCAAAGAACGCGCGGTGCCGCACGGGTGGAAACAGAAAAAAAAAGTACCAAGGAGAAGAGGTCAGATATGCGACAAGGCAGGTGGTCGTAGGCAACGCCTTCACAAACTCGCGTGCGCGCTCTCGGCCGCGTTTGCTGACTGTGTCGTGCGTCGGTCAGTGACCCGAAAGTCACTTCCACACACACCCTTGTGAGGATAATTGTACGGCACTCCTTGTCGACTGCTTGTTTTCAGTTCGCTAACCTACCAGAGAAGCCCCACACAGACACGTACACACACACAAAGACATACTGTATATGCACTCACAAGCAGCTGGTGCGGTACAGCCACATCGACTGTTTCCCCTGCCTCGCTCTTTCCCCCTCACCTGCTCGTGGTTGACGGCACGGATCGGCGCGTGCACCTCTTCTCTTTATCACGCTGAGGGGCTTGATGTGCGCTTCCCGAGCATCTTGCGGTGCGTGTCGACACAGGCGCGCAATTGTTGGCGCTCCTGCAGACAGCTGTTGCGGTTCAAATCACGGTTCACCTGATGCATCTCGATGCACTGACCATAGCGCTGTGCCTGTGGCTTGCAGTGCCCATAGGCCTCTGCAGTGCGCAGTTGAATAGGCCGGTCAATGACTGCGTTCGATATATAGAAATTGCCTTCCATGGAGGAGATCGCACACGACGCACTATACGTGGTCTTGTTCCTCTTGTTGTTGCTGTTGATGCTGCTGCTACTGAAGTTATTTCTCTCTGTGTTTGTGTACGTGACTGACACTCCACCGATCACGTCGAATAATAACAACTGGACAAGAGGGGGCACACAACACACACACGAAGGAGAGCCAGAGATGGGGAGGTGGAGGAGAAAGAGGTGAGTCAGCCAGTGCGTCGATCGCCGTGTGCGCACGTGGCAAGGAGGAGCGAGCCGACGGATGATGTCCACCGTGACGCGATCCATGACGCGGAGCTCAGCCTGTCGGTAGTACAGAAGGGATCAGAAAAGGCGCGTGGCTCAGCACGAGAAACGAGCCGCAGCCGCCGAGGCTGATCCACACACACACACACACACACACACACACACACACGGCGGCCATCGGTGACTTCGTCTGCGCGCGAAACCTGGCCACAGCTTAAGTTTTTTTTTTTTTTGCTAAATGCGCACGCATGAGAGCGCGGGGAGAAAGAAGGCAAACAGTGAACTAAGCGCAAAACGAGAAAAAGGGATCTCACGCGAACGTGGCTGTTAACATCTCACACGAAACAAGACTAAAGCCGCACAGCGCAACGAGAAGCACCTCGGACGAGAGTAGCAAGCTGCAGCGTGTGAAGTGGAGAGAGGAGAGTGAGGGTGAGAAAGCGAAAGCGATACAGAATAGGAAGAGGTGGACGATAGTGGTGGTGGTGATGGTATGAGGAGGCCAAACAGCCAGTGACACCTCCTCCAAGCGCCCACACCCGCATCCAGACACATCAAGAAAAGAGAAAACAAAAGCCAACGCAAGCTAGACAAATCAACTGTGCGCAGTCAACACGAAAAAGAAAAAAACTGAGCGAGCCGAGACAAAAGGTAAAGCAACAACAAGAAGCGGAAGTAACACGCGACGGTGGGATGGGCAATGAGCACGTGTCTGTCCGTGTCTTCTGTATGTGTGTGCGTGCGTGCACGCAGTCGAATGAGCAAGAGAAAACAAAAATAAACACACACATACACACACACACACACACACGCACATGAGCCAGCGCACTTGAGAATGAAGAGGCAAAGAGAAAAAAAAAAAGAGAGGGATAGAGAAAGGAAAAAGTAGCCACGCACCGACGCCGTACGGTCAGCACACCATTCGCCACGCCACTCACACAAGATTGCGCATTCATGGAAAACCGAGGAAAACGAGGAAAGGATACTTGAAAGGGGGAAAAAAGAAGAAGAGAGCCGCTCCACATCAGGCAATATTTCTTCTCTGCCCTACTCAAGAGCGGTTCGCACAAAGTTTTTTGTTGTTGTTCATTTTCAATGTATTCACAAAGAGACGCCGTAAATGGGGTGTGTGAGTGAGAGAGAGAGAGAGAGAGAATGTGAGCTCGACGCGATCGCAGACGCGCCTCCCCGTCCTTAATCAAGGGAGTGAAGTGTGTTGAGCAGCACGTAAGCTTCTCTCCCCTGCCCCCAAAACCAAGAGAGAGAGAGAGAGGAACTCGAAGACGATCTTGAACAACACACAAAGATCGCTGCCCTAAACTGAGCACATAAACAACAAAGACAGAAAAAGAAAAAGAAATCAGCACCGCGAAACCAACAACAACAGTGACCGAGCAGCCATGAGTATTGAGATTTTGTCTTTTGTTTCCCTTGTAACGCTGCAGAACACACACACACACACACATACACACACGGCGGAATTGCCTTGCCACCTTTTGCTCAACGCCGTCGTGTCGCGGCGCGGGTAGAGATGGGGGCAGAAGGGATAATGAGCACCGAGAGCGTGAATGGGTGGGCGTGGGTGGCGTCTTCCTGTGCTGGCGCACCCGAAGCCATGCGGTGACGAGACGCCCCTCTAGCACCCATGACACCACCAGCACCACCACTCCGCACGCCGGCACCTGTCGCACCGGCCCCCGCGCGCGGGGGTTGCGAGTAGTTGCTCGACACCGGGCCCGGTGAATGCGCCGTGACGTCACTGAGAAGTAGCCGTGTGGCGGACATCGTGCTGGCGCCGTCGGCGGGCTCCTCTTCGTCATTGGTCGGCAGTGTGTCCTCCGGCGAACACGCCTCTTCGTCTTCCTCCTCTTGCCTCGCGAGTGCTTCGGCCTCGACTACAAGTGCGTGGGCGATGGCGTCGCAAACCCCGCGAGTATGTGCGCACTCTGCGCTCAGTCCAGGACCCACGGAGCTTTCCGTCATGCCGGGCGCTGTTGTCGTTGAGGTGGTCGGCAGGCTCATTTCAGAGATACCGTTCTGCTGTTGAGTTTGGCGGCCCTGCGCGATTTGTTCCAGTTTCTCGCGCAGCTTTTCCGGCATCGTCTGCAGGTTGCGCGTGTCCAGCTCCCGGAAGTGATCAACGCGATGGCGAAAGTACTCGCACAACCGCTCGCGCACACCAGACTCAAACGCCTCGGCGAGGTCGTTTCGAATGTACTGTAGGACGTGCTCCATCCGCGCGTGGCGTGCGACGTACTCGGCTTCCATGGTGTCCGTCCACGCTTGCGTGCCGCGCAGTTGCTTCTCGGCGGACGCGGCATCCAAGCCCCCATGCGGAAACAGCATCGCCTCCTCGTTCAGCAGCACCAGCGCGCGAAGGAGGTCGGACGCAAATCGGGACGGCATCACAGCCCAGAACTCCGTCGTCGCGCTGATCACCACCAACGGCAGCAGCGGTTCGGTTGTGGACTGCCCCTCGTGGTGTCTGCTGCGTCTCGTACGGTGGTAGTCGCCGGGCACCATCGGCACAGTCGACGAGCTGAGGCCACCGCGGCAACTGTGGTAGAAGAGCGCGACGTTTGCCGAGTGGGGACCTTCGCCGCCGTGGCGTGGGCCAGACACGACTTGCGTGCACAGCAAGGACAGATCCACCACCGCGCGCGTGAGGTTGGGCATCTCAAACGTACCTGCGCCGAAGTTACTGGCGATTGACGACTGACTCGAGGCCATCGACAGCGAGGCCTCTGCGTTGTCGCCGAGGTGTGTTGAGTAGCGCCGTGAGCTGCTTTGTCCGCCGTGCAGACTGCTGGCGGTGTACTGGTCATCGAGATCGAGCACAAGCCGCTCTGAGCCGAGACTATTTGTAATGAAGAAGAGTTTCGACTCCATTCCGGGCGTGTTCGCGACGTGCAACTCATTCTCGCGGAGATACACCACGGAGAGATCGAGCGGCGGTGCGCGAAGATGTTCGCGAATGTGTGAGGGAGGATTCAGCGTGCGGGACAGCTCGGTTCCGAGAAGCACGTTGAGGCGATGCAGTGTCGCGCGAATGGCCGCGCGAACCGCCCTGCCCGGGTGATCAATGAAGGCACCCAGACCAACCAAAAACTCTGGCGCAAAGGTAGTGGCGAAGAGGCAAGAGGCGTCCCCACCGCAGGCGGTCGTCGAGAGAAACTCGCGGGTGAAGAAGGCGTGCCGTGGTCGCGTTGCGCCGCGGCCGAGAGACTGCAGGGAGGTGGACGGGTGGCGGCTCATGTACAGCTGAAGGTCTGTCGCTCCCTTGAGGAAGATGGAGGGCATGGACTCGAAGCTGACGGAGGCGAAGGCGGGCTCAAGGGTATTCGTGCCCGTACCGAGGCCCTGAACGTTCGTGCGGTCGCCACTGTCCTCGGCACCGCGTCGTTGAGATGCCGTCGGTGACGTCGCCATGCTTCCGCTGCGGACGATGACGTCCTCGTTGCCTCCCGCCCCGCGAAACAGACGCGCACCAGGCTCCATTGCACGCGGTGCACCCTGAATCAGGCAGGCACCAAAAAGAAGATCGTCCTTCGGGTGTGGCCGCGCGAGACAGTTCACGACTTCTTGCCGAGACGGCATGACGATGCGATTCTCTTCCGGTATCACAGCACCGCGTGCCTCTTGCTCTTCCTGGCGCTGCACCGCCACCGCGTACTGGTTGATCATGTCTGCGTACATGGCTTCGCGCAAGCTGTTGAAGCGATAGCGCAGGATGGACGGCGCTACCGAATACATGCGGTAGAGATCGAGTGTGACGGGTGCCATGGCGGTGTCGTCCTCGAAGGTTGCACTCACGGGTGACTGCAGCGGCCCGCCTGCCTGCCGCGTTGCCGAGCGCAACGCGCGTGGGGCCTGCACATGCGGTTGTGCGTCCGCGGCTGCCTCAGCGCCGTTCCCCATCGGACCCTCGTTGCCTGCTGACGGCGACAACAGCCGTTGGGCGGCGTGAGCGGCGGCTGAGGCTTCCTTCTCTGCCACGCGCAGCTGGCCGAGAAGCTCGCCCTTGATGTCGTCGTAGAGGTCGAACACGGCGGTGACCGTCAGAATGCGTGCCGGCACATTCTCCGTCGCCACCTGCAGTGTCAGTGCGCGCAGCAGCGGTCGCGACCAGGCGAGGGGCAGCCGGCCAATGAAGGTGGAGAAGAACTCGTCATACTCATCCTTGAAGCCGTCTCCTCGGCTGGCGCTCAACACACCGAGAGAGCCCTCGCCGCTGCTGGCGATGAGACCAGAGAGAGGCACGCGGGCGACGATGTTGCGTGGGCTCTCGAGGTCACCAAGCTCGTTGTCATTGCCCTCTCGGCGGGATTCTTCGTCGCTGCTACCGCTGCTGTCGAGGAGCGTGTCCCTTGTCACTCGGTGCGTGTAGTGGTTGATGAGTCTTTCCTGCAAACTACCAATAGCCAGACGCGTGGCGACGCCTGCGGTAGACGTCCCGACAGTGGGGCTGTGGCCTGCCGCCGGGAGCGCCAGGCTGCTGTTCAGACTGCGGCGACCGAGGCTGTCCTCGGCGGGCGGAGAGAGCACGCCAAGGAAGGCTGGCACGGTGTGATTCGTGTGCAGGCCGTGCGCGCTGGCCCGCGCCGTGTCGCTGCGGTACACACGCCCCGCGCCGTTGGCCGACGACCTCAACTCGCGTGCTGGCGAGCGTGAGTGCACCGGTGCGGACCAGTCCGAGGCGGGCGGATCCACCGGGCCGGCGCGACTCGTGTGCGGCGCGTTGGACTGTCGCACCGGCGTTGGCGGGGCGCTCGCGGGAGGTCGTGGAACGCTCTCCGACAGACGCGCCGCCCCGGGGGACAGCGACGACACGGTGAGCCCCGGTGCCGGCCGTGGTGAACGGCTGCCATGATGCAGTTCCCCCCGCGGGGGGTTCGGCAGCAGGTGAGTACGGTTCATCGCGCAGGGTCGAACGAGACGAGAGAGAGAGGCTAGAAAAAAAAAAAAGAATGCGGAGAGGAGACACAAATGGGCTAGCCAGCACAGCAGAGCAGTGCGGTCAAGCGCAGTAATAGTGAAAAATGAGACCGCGGCACGACAAGAACAATACTAGAGGGAGAACCACACGCTGTACACAGACTGGAACACGATCTGAGGAACCACCCAAGCACCAGTGACACAGTGATCCGGGCAAGACGGCGGATGTGCTCACGCGTGGTGAGCCCGCAGTGGCAAGTGAACAAGAGACGCTCCTCCTCCACAGGTACGCACTTGGTCAGTTGCCGACAGTCACGTTTGCCTTCCCGCTCGGGTAGTGTCCTTGTGCTTCTTCTCTTGTGGCTTCGCTGCCCCAACCCCCCGTGATCCTCAGGGTATCACGATGGACGCAGGCGATAGCGCGGGAAGAAGAGAAGGAAAGATAGAACAAGAGAAGGAAAGAAAGGATGATGAAGACAAATAATAACAAAAAGGGGGACAGTGAAGAGAAAACAACAACAAGGAGAGAATTGACTTGACTTGGTACGTTTTGCTTCTTTTTTTCTTTTTTTTTTAAAGAGACACAAAGCAACGAAAGAGCGGTCACAGGCAGTTGGGATTGAGCAGGAGAGGGAGAGAGATATGTGTGCGTGCGTGAAGGACAGGTCAACGTGACGGAGAGGGTACATGCGGGGCAAGAACGCACATACGCTCACCCTCATGCTATGTGTACTGTGTGGGCAGCAGATGAGATGCCACACCCTCACCCCTTTCCGTTGTCGCAGAGGATTCTTATTCTTATTTGTGCGCCTTCATTTTTTTCTTTTCCATGCACCTTGCGTTGTCTGTCTGTGTGTCTGTCCTAGAAGCACGCAAAGGGAGGTGAAAGCAGATGCAACAGCTAGTGCACACCGCCTTGTATACATGAGAGGGAAGGGGATGGAGGCCGCTTGTTGTGACTACGCGCTGTCTGTGGTGAGATCGGATGTGTTCGCGTCACCGCTTGACTGCTGTCGGGTCTGGATGGCAGCAGTCAACTGATCCACAATCTCACCGTAGCCGCGTTGCTTCGCGTAATCGAGAGCTGTGAGGCCAGTCGAAGATGTCTGCATGGGGTCCGCGCCCCACGCCAAGAGAGCCTTCACCGCGCGCTCCCGGTTGAAGGCGGCTGCGAGGGCGAGCGGTGGGGCTTGAAAGGTCCACCGCTTCTCGAACTGAACGCCACCGTAAGTCGTGGGCCGTGGCTGTCCGACGGCATTAATCAAGTTCACCGCGAGGGCCACACGCGGCGAGCTCGCCACCGCCGCCGCACGGGCTCGTTCCGCCGCGCGCACCTTGACGCCCTCCGCTGCTTCCTCGCTCCCTTCTGTTGCGCTGCAGCTGCTACGGCCGGACGCCACCTCGCTCACCTGACCATCCGCGCCGCCGTGGGCGAGAAGCACCGCCGCCACTGCAGCGTCCACCTCTGCTGCCGCCGCCTGCAGGTTTGCGTGGAGCATGTCCACGTCGCCATCACAGGCCGCCTGGAAAATATCTGTGCGGCACCCAAAGTCCCAAATAGACGCACAGCCACCGTTGTTGTTGTGCGTGTCGGCGTTGCACGCACGCTCCCGCGCCGCCGCCTCCGTCACCGCGACCGCGTTGGCGACACGCTTCGCAGAGGCGGCGCGCAGCTCCCCACGTACGGCTTCTGCACGCAGCATCGCATCACGCTCTTGGGCACTCAATAAGAACCGGTCGCTGGAGTTCGCCTTGTGTGCCATGGCGGCCTCTAGCGCGCGACGATGAGCGGCAACGGCGTCTTTGCTCGCGACAGCATCATCTTCCTTTGCAGTGCGGTGCTGCAGGCAGTTTTCGTAAGGCAGCACAGGCGCTGTCGTCAGGGACGCCTGCGAGGAGGATGGATTGGAGCTAGGGAAGTACATGACAGCGTGCACTGTGGCAGATGAGGCGGTGGCAGAGGAAGCGACGAAGAAGAACTAAGAAAGTGGCAGGATTGTGCTTCTGAAAAAGGGCACGAGACAAGAAGAAACATAAAAGAAGATCAAGAATAAGGGCAGGAGACAAAGACAGTGTGGGCGCACGCGTAGAAGCAGGTGAGCACCATACGAGCACGATTTTGTTTTTGGTTCTTTCGTCTCTTGCCGACCCACTCACTGACAGACGGATAGAGAGAGATCCAGATACACGCAAAGCAGCGCAGATACTCTTCTCCCTTCCTCATTGTTTCTGCTGTCGTGTGGATTCGCCACTGTCGTGGATCTTCTTGTTCTGGCTGTTAGTAACTAGATGGGAGCGCGCACGTAGCAACAACGAACCTCCTCCTCTCTCTTCTCTTCTCTTCTCTGTGAATAGACGCGGCATGAACATCATCATCGCTCTGCTTCGTGGGGTACCGCTCGCTGTGCCGCTGTCGCGTGTGCGCCATGACGGGCCGCGGCGACGTGCACCAAGCACACCTCCTCTTCATCGCTGGCTGCGGCGCGCGCGGTGTCGTCGAGCCGCAGCGCGTCCTCACCCTCCAGGACCTCTTCCGGCAAGTAGGCGCGTGCCCATGCTCGACCAGCCACGGCGCGTACCGAGCGGCTGGTGACAGCTTGGTTCCACTCCTCAGGCTCCATGACCGCACCGCCGTGCCTCGCCGCCTCTCCAACACCAGGACCGTTGACAAGGCCATTCGGGTAGAGGGCGGTAAGGATATCTGGCCGCAAACTCAACGAGGAGCGCTGCGCGCCGTGCCACAGCTTAACGGGATAAGGGTAGTTCTTGCCAAGGTACACTCCGTGCATGGCCTGCATACGCGGGGTCAGGACGTGCGGACGATGGATGTAGACCGGCGGCACCTTCGATAGCTGAGGCAACCACTTCTTCACGTAGATGCCTGTCTGATCGTGTTGGTGGGCGAGGTAGTGCACGCCACGGACCGGCTCACCAAAGTCATCGGGAATGAGCTGAGCGCAGTATGCGGCGTTACCATAGCACACAAACGGGTCGTAGTCAAGCGAACACCGCTCGAGCCACTCAGCCGCGAGGCGCCAGTCCTGCCCGAGGCCTGTCGACAGGAGCCACACAAGCGCTTGCCGCCCTTCGTTGGCGACGAAGCCGGTTCCCAGGAGTTCGCGCATCGCCGCATCGGCGAAAGGGATGCCTGTGAGCCCGAGACACCACTTCTGTGTGATCTTCTCGTCGTGCCGCCAGTCAGGCACTCCGTCGGTGTCCTCGGGCCGCGGGCCGTACGCATGGAAGAGCCGTGCCCCGTACCGCAATCCCATCCAATGCCAGTAGTCGCGCCGTGAGAGCCGCAGGAGCGCCTCTCGGTACTGCATCTGGATGAAGCCATCACGAAGGTTGGCGTGTGTGTACTCGCGAAAGGCTTCGTAGAAGGCGCGTGGTGAGAGGGCACCTGTTGACAAGTACGGCGACACGCGTGCCAGCTTCTCAGAGTACATCTTCGTGTTCGTGCGCCTCTCCCGCCCGAGGCGCAGCATTGACGACATGCCCGAGCTGGACGAGCCGTCGTAGCCGGTCAGCCACATCTCCACGCGCGCCATTGCCGCATCTTCGCCGGCCTCGGGGTGGGAGGACTGTGTGGCGATGACGTTCTCAAAGGCAAAATCGCGCAGCCGCGCACGCTCGGCGTCCGTTGAGTGACCGTAGCCGAGCTCCGCAAGCGTCGGCAGGCGGCCACGACACGTTGGTGTTGGCTGGGCACCAAGCCGCTCGGCCGCGCTCGGAAGCAGCGAGTCCCAGCTCGGCAACCGGCGCAGCCGCTCCACCTGCTGGTTGTAGGGCCCTGTCGGGCGAATCGCCGCGACTGTGACGTCGTCATGATACCAGCGCTCCCCTTCCTTCATGGCCGCGACCGGCGTGGGAAGGTCGTCCAGATGCACCAGCGTTGTCTGCCACACGCTATGCGGCGTGCATCGAGCAGGGGTGACGGCTCTGTCTGCGAGTGCGAGCGCCGCCGCCGCCGCCGTGTGCTGGTACGGGTGGGGGCTCCCAAACGGATGAGCCTGTACGAACAGCAGAGCCGACGCGGCCTGCTCGGCGGTGGCGCCGTTGACAGCAGCCAGCTCCTCTACGGGCACCACCGCCATGGTGCTTTGGCGAGAGGGATGCGGCAGCACGGCGTGGCGACTGTGCCAGGTACCCTCGCGCACGCGCGTCACAATGGCGTCGTGCACGTGCCGTTCATGCGGCGCATACTGCGTCGTCAGGTAGACATCCACCGCCCCGAGCTCCACCACTAGGCGCGGAATGTGTTCTTCGGGAAGACCACAACGCACGAGCAGCGGCACGTGGTGTACCCCCTCGAGCTTCTCGCGGAGGGCCGCAACAGTGTCGAGGAGAAACTGGGCGCGCTGCGGGCTTTGCCGGAAGAAGCCGCCCACAAGGCTGGGCTGCGCAAATGTGCGGTAGTCAAGCACACACACCGCAACGACGGGCACGCTCAGCTCCTGTGCGCGCGTCGACGCGAGAGCAAGTGGGTAGTGATCGTGCACGCGCAGGTCATTCGCCGCGTAGACCACCATCACACAGCGGCGGCTGGCCAGTGCCTTATCTGTGCCGGACTGTGACGGCGGTGGTATGAGCGACTCGGGGCGTGGTGGGTACGACAGGAAAAGAAGGTCTTGCTGAGAAAGGAAACTTGCTCCATCGCGCATGTGCGCGGTGGCGGGTCGCTCGACGGCGTGTGGGGTGGCCTCGACACGACCAGCTGCGTCCGGTAGACGCAGTACCGTGTTGTTGTCCTCGTGGTGTGTGTGCCGCCACCAGAAGAGCGCGGCATCGAGCCCATGCCCAGCCGCGGTGCTGTCCTCGGCGGTGCCGTCGTCACCCGTCTCGCCTTCCATGAGGGCCTCAAGCTGCGCCATCTCATCTACGCTCTCGATGTAGTCGAGTGCCTCCTCATGCCCGACTGCCGCCTCCAACGCTTCCTCCACATCTTGCGGCCCGCCACGGTGGTCGGCGGCCAGCAGGTCGGCGCTGTTCGGCCACGGACGCGGCACGCTAGCTTCGTGCGCGTCGGACCAGCCTCCCTCGCCGGGCGTCTCCGTGAGTGACTGAAAAAGAAGCGCGGCCGTCGGGTCACTGTCGTCCTCATCGCCTTGATGCAGGGGTGACGGGGCCGACGGTGGCGGCGGCGGTGGTGCTGGCGGCATTGGCTGACCGCCGAGAGGGGCATCACCGACATCCGCGTGATCCTTGTCGCCACCGGTGCGCGAGACTATCAAGCAGCGCGTGGACGCGGTGAGCACCGGTGGAACGAACGAGCCTGATGCGGCGCCTCGACGAACACGCAGGGAGACGGCGCGACGGCCGCCACTGCGAGTGCGTGCGAGCGCCGCCATGGTGGCGTTAGTGCTCCAGCAGACGTGCGCGCTTGGCATATCAACCGTGCTCTTCGCTTGACGAACAAAATAAGCCGGTGACAGCCACAACAGCCGCAAATCACTCAGACAGAAGGAAACAAAAACACTTCCCTCCCGTTACTAAACACGTGCAGGGTGAGATGGAGAGAGAGAGAGAGAGAGAGATGAAGATGGGAGCAGGTGACACGAAGAACAAATAACCCGAGGCGAGACGGAAATCACTGTAGCCGTCCCCAAATGACGGCTTCCTCGCACTCTTTTCGACTTCTCTCGGTCGAGTGGGGGTGAAAGCACCTTCTTCTTTTGGAGCGATTCCCCGGCGTTACGTACACGCACGTGGACGACCAAACGGAGTCCCGAGATGTGTGTGTGTGTGTGTGTGCGCCACGCGCTCTTGTGATCTTTCCCATGCGCATTTTTTGTTTTTTCTCTTCGCTTCCGTCTCGAAAACTTGTGCAACACTTGTCCATGCTCACAGTGGCACAACAACGTCGTCGGACAAACCACTGTCATGACCTCGACGCAGCGCCTCCGTGGGGTGATTTCCTCACCGCCGTTCCTGCATACACACACACACACACACACGGGTGCCATCGGTGTTAGCGGGTGTGCGAGGATGTGTAAGAGGTGGCGGGCGACGGCGTTGACGTGACGTCCCGTCGACACATGGGACACGTCGAGTCGCGCAGCAGCCACCGCTGAATGCAGTTCGCGTGAAACGTGTGCTGGCACGCCAATCGCACCATCGGGGAGCCCTCTCGCACGCCGTCGTTCACGGCCGCCGTGTGCGGTTGTGTGGTGTCCTCCTCCGTGTCCTCGTCGGACGGCGCCGCAGGGGAGTTGGCGCACCGGCAGATGCAGCACCACACAACGTCATCGTCCGCCACCGCCGTGCATGGCACGAGCGTGTGCGTACCTCCTGGTGCGGCGAGGGGGGTGGCGACGTGCCCGCGCGACGCCACCGAGGACGTCGATGACACCGCCGTGACGGGAAACGAGGCCCCGACGGGCACGAACACGTCTCTGGTCTCAGGTGACGGGCTGCCCGCGAGGGATGGCACGTAGGCAAAATGGCTCACTGGTGTTGCCACGCGAGGCGCGGTGGTGGTCGTGGTGGTGGCCGCCGTCGCCGCACTCACTGGCGTCGGCGTGGCGCACATGAAGTGACCTGTGCTGAGGCTGCACGGGCTGTCGAGCGAGGTCGGCGGAAACAGTGCCAGGTGACCTGGCGCACCGCTGGCGGTGTCGGTGGTGTGGAAGTGATGAGCAGCGGCAGCGGTGGTGCTCGCAGCGAGTGCGACGCTGTGATCGTGCTGAGCCGATGGCGCCGGCACGCCGCCGCCCGTGCCGCCGGACAGACGCACGTCGACGGGGACGAACACCACGCGCTGCCCCGCCGATGGGTTCGTGGCGGGGGTGGAGGGCGTGGACCAACCACCGCTGGTGTGGCCTCCTTCAGAGGACTGTGGAAGCAAGCCCGCCGGCGCCGCCACTGCCGCCCGACCATTGATGGCTGCGTGACCTACCGGCGCCGAGACCCAGTTCGCCGGTTCCGTCGAGGCCACGGCGACTGGCCGCATCGGTGGTGTCCCTTGCGGGGCGACGAGGTGGAACAGCGCGGCATGAGCGGCCGTTGATGTTGGCGTCGCGTCGCGCGTGGCGGCGCGTGCTGTGGCCGATCCGGGTGTGCTAGCGTTTGCCAGACACAGCGGCGTCAGCGGTGACGCGAAGCCTTGAAGTGTCATGGGTATCGGGGCGGCCAAAGAGCTCTGGTTGGCTGTGGCGCCGTGGACGAGTCGATGCGCGCTGCTGATGGTGCTGCTGGAGGGGCTATCCGTCGGTGTCATGCCACCCAGCTCGACGTCCCCCCACGAGCTGGCGGCGGGCGGGGCCAGGGAGTAGCCACTCATGAAGGTGGCATTGCTCTGAAGATGATGATGCGGGGTGGCGGAGAGCGTGACGGCCGACAAGGGTGTTTGAGTCGTGCGTGCCCCACTCATTCCCACCAGCACAGGCGTGCTACTGCTACCCAGACACGATCCACCCGGCGGCGCGACGGGTGGCGGCGGGCTGGGCGTTGCCGTCGGACCCGCCTCACCTACCGGTATCCACGCCGTCTCCTCTCGTGTGGAGGCGTGTACCTCGTCAGAGGGCACAGCGAAGGGCGAGACCACCGCCATGCGAGTGGCAGGTGCAAGGACGGTGGGAGTCGTGTGCAGCAGTGTGCGCTGGCTCGCCACGGACGGTGGGAGCTGTGACGGCACCTCGTAGGCCGCGCTGGAAGAGGACCGAGCACAGCCGCTCATGATGCGGCTGCTGCTGTGCGCTGTGGTTTGCTATAGTCGAACGGAAGCAATCGATTGCTGGCCCGTCTCTCTCTCTTCCCCAACGTTCAGTAGAGAATGAAAAACGACAACCGCTGCCGTGTACTCGTCCAAGGTGCAGTGAAAGTAGGGTAGACGTACCTTGTCTACTCCGACCTTGGGCGCGGTGAGACGAGCGGTGGATAAGTGACCCAGCTGAAGAAAAGCAAGAGAAGCAACAACAACAAGGAAGGCAATGTCAGCAACGGAAGTGGAGAACTCACGACTGAGCGACAGCCATGGACTGAAGTGTTACGCACCTCAGCAGCCTTACGGCACGACTAGGCAAGAGGAAAGAGAGAGAGAGAGAGAGAGAGAGAAGGTGCATAGTGGGGCTTTGCCCAACAGTACCAAGTTGGCAAGAAGACGCCGCCCTTTAAAATCAGTACTCGCTTGGTTATTCGTGATGACATGATTCACCGTGGAGTTATACCCCACCAGAATGAGCCAGTTCGCTCTGTCTTTTTAACTGTCTTAAGCAACCAAGCACAAGTACACACACCGACACACACACAAAGGCGCATCCATAACGCGCTACGCACAGTGCACACGCACGGCCACGTGAAGATCCAACAGGAGCGCATCGCACCGCCCTCGCCGGTAACCCCCCGCACGAGATGCCACCGCGCGCGGCGCCTCCGCTGACGCGTCGACGAGGTCGCCGGCGGAGAGGGACAGTGGCACGTGCTGGAGCGTGGCGCATGCCGCGCGCAGCAGATTTTGTGAGGGCATCCCGCGACCGCCCGGTGGCCGCCACATGAGCCGCACGCGCAGCTGACGGGTCCAACGAAGCACGTCTTCGGTCGCCCGCGTGGCGCCACAGAGGGGCGCGAACGGGGCCACCACGGCGGTGCTCTCGTCCTCCTTCCGTGCCCTCTTGCGTCGTGGGGCGTCTGAAGTAGCAGAAACCTCGGCAGCGGCGGCGGCGGACACTGCCTTCGCGGAGACCTTCACCGGAAGCCACGTGGCATCGTAGACCTCCGCGTACGGCGTCGCCTCGGCTCGGCTCGTGGCCGGTCGCGGGGTGCCGTGCGGATGCCACACGCTGCGGTTGGCGAGTGCGTAGCGTACTCCACCCAACTGGACGAGCGTGTCGCACAGAGCGGCCACGAGGCTTTGTGCGACGAGCCTGGCCGGCAGTGCCCCACAGCCACCGTCCCGCAGTGCCTCCCGGTCGTGCGCCGGCAAGTCGGGCGTATCCGTCCACGACACCTCTGACGGCACACGCACGGCGACTATCAGGGTCACCAGCTGGTCCTTCGCACGCTTCCCCAGCGCACGCACCATGGTGGCCGGTGAGTCCTGACAAGGAATGTACAGCTGCGTGAAGACAACACGAACGTCGCCGGCGAGAAGGAGTGCGACGCGAAGCACGACGAGGAAACAACCAAACAAAAAGAAGGAGCCACGCCGGCGTGAGCGCATGTGAGTGAGAGTGAGAGAAAAAGAAAAGTGGGGGTGACGTAGAGGTGCGATGAATAGCGCAGCACATGACGAACGCGTGAACACACACACACACACACACATACATACACACACTGAGCAGCACACAAAGACAGCCCTTTCCGCACCGGGCACTCCACCACCACCGCCACTCACGGTGGTGATGCACGTCTTTCTGAGGAAACAAACAGCAGAATACGAGGTGTGAACTATTTGTGACGGCGACAGGAAGCAAGAGCCGACCGATCTGAACACTCAAAACCAACGAAAGAAAAAACAAGGAAAAAAACAGCAAGAACGAAAGAGAACCAAAAAAGAAAACAATCGAACAAACAAACAAAAAAAAAGCCAAACCAGCCGCACTGACCGTGCACGACGACATGTGTCCTTTCTCTCACTGAATTTTGGATTGCAGCTCAATCTGCTCCTGCTGTAGCTGCCGGTCCCACAGAAGTGAGTGCTGCTCCTCGTGCTGCTGCACGAACTGAATCACGCACCGCGTGGAGAGGTACACAAGGGCCTTCTGCTGCGGCACGCCCTGGTTACCGACGAGACGCCGATAAATGCTGGTCCGTTGAGCTGCGGAGAGCGGCCGCACGATGAGCTTACAACCATAGTAGACGTAGTAGATGATGATGCGCAGCGAATCGTAGCTCACGTCGAGCGCAATAGCCTGCTGCTCGAACGAGTCGCGAAGCTCCTGGTCCAGCCAGTCCGCGATGGCAGGATGTGTAATGGCGCGCAGAAGTGGCACCACCAGATCCGAGCCGTGCGCCGCCGAAGATGTCGTGAACGGCGTGTTGGCGCCTGCGTTGGTGGTGCGGGAGTGGCTCTGTCCGCGCCTGCCCGCGCTTTGCACGGCCGTGCTGCTCGCGTAGGAGTTTGCCGGTGAGCGCGCGGGGGCAGCGCCGCCGGCTGAGGGCGTGGTGTCAACGGCACACGCTACCGTGGGGGCGAGAAACTGCGGCGCTGTCGACGGCACCGCCGGTGAGCCTGGCTGGAGGCCGCTCGCGGTCCGGCTTACGCTGCCACTGCCAGTGGATGACGCGTGCCGCACCGACGCACCCATGACTACAGGAAACAACGGGGAGAGCGACGTCAGCGCCGCCGCACCGCCACCGCTGAGTGGGTTGTCGCCGCTTTCACTGCGCGTGTGGACGGCAGCGGCGCCTGAAGGCACACGCTCACTTGACTGGGAGGATTCCAGAGCAAGGGGGTTGTGATGCGTGCTGCGCGTGTGCGGCTGCTGCGACCGCGGCACGCTGTTGTGGCGACCAGCACTCGACGTGGACGACACGAGGGACAGAACGGCTTCATCGGGTAACGCCGGCTGCAGCAGGGAGGACACGGGCATCGTGGCGTAGGGGTCGCCGAAGGCGTGCCGCGTCGTGGGCGCGGCTGTCGTGGGGCTCAGCATGACCCTCTCTCTGGGCGGCACCACAGTTAACAGTGGCAGGGGCGGCGACTGATGGACGCCACTGAGGGGGCGTGCACCGACGCGGGGGTTTGCACAGCTCTTCACAAGAGGCGGTGCGATCATGAAGCGCCCGTCCGCACGCACGGTGACAGTGGCCGGCAGGGAAGTCGTGACGACAGGAGGCGCGTCAGTGCCGTCGCCGACAAAGATCGTCTCCGTGCCCTGGCGTGTGGGTACGCAAGGGTCCCTGAGGGGCTCCACACCCACACTGCCCTTGGCTTTGCCCTCGCTGACGACCTCCGAGGCTGAACGGCCTGCCAGTGTTTCTGGAGCTGGCGACTTGAGCGACGAGCGCGCGGGAACGGACACGAAGGACTCTCCGACGGGCTGGCCTTCCGCCGCGCTCGCCACCACCACGCTGGTAGTGTGGTCCGTCGTGGCGCCCCCGTCAAGCAGGCGTGACGGGGGTTCGGCGTGAAGCGGAAAGGCGAGCGGCATCGTCGTCGCAGTGTCGGCCAGCAGACTACTAGAGAGCGAGCTGTTGCCTGCCGCCCCCGCCCGCAGCGAGCTGCGCACGACGACGCCTCCGCTGACCTGGCCAGTCAGGTACTCCTCACGCCCAACTGCGTTTGCGGCAAGCAGTGCCTCCTCCACGGGCGACCGACCAGAGGAGGAGCATGAGCTTACATCTCTCCTCCTTGATGTCACCGCACCGTGGACGACGGTGTCCGTACCGTCGTCGGTGCTGCTGCGGTGCGAGGACACGGAGCGCCAGCTCGCTGAAGAGCGTGCGTGGCTTGGACAGGAGTGGCTGCGACTGCTGGCGGCACTGTCATGGCCACTGTCTCGGAGTGATTGGTGATGATACAAGAGTGGATGGGAGAGGGACGGCGTGGTGGTGCGTGTTTGCCGCAGCTGTGGACGCCCGCCACTTCCTGCACCGGCTCCTCTCTCTCTGGATCTTGTCGCCGAGCTACCGCCGGGATGATTCGCGACGACACACGCACCTGGCGTCACCGCGATCGGCCGCACTGACGCGGGAGAGACGCTTTCAGTGGCGCAGCTACTGCTTGTGCGGAGGCCTGAGCCGCCGCCGCCGCTGCCACCCGGCGGCGCGGTCACCGAACCCGCCAGTGGATCGGCGAGTGCCAGGACGCGGTGTGTGCGCGTTCCGCCAGAGTCAGACGCACGCGGCACCGTGCCGCGCGCGGGCTTCACTCCGTCCTCGAGCGTCTGGGCAGCGACGAGGAAGTCGCGGCCGCTGGCGCTGCTGCGGGGACCGCCGTCCTCCTGACCTCTCTGCTGCTGCGCGGCGCGGAGACGGCGCACGCGTGCGGTGGCGATCTGCGCCGCCTCTCGCACCCGCTCGTTGGACTCGTCCGTTGCGTTGAAGAGGTCTTGCCGACTGCGCACCCCGCGCAGAAAGACACTGTTGAGAAAGCGAATGCGCACACCCTTGCCGAGCCGTGCGCGGTGCATGTTGAGTTGCTTCTGCGCGGCGCTGGACAAGGTGACCGTGTTGGGCGCCGCGAAGACCCACATGCGCGCGTTGAAGAGCACATCCGGCCCGCTGTAGTGCAGCGGACGGCCTTCCTTGACCACTACCGAGGCGTCTTCGCACCAGTGAAGCGCGAAACTCAACATTAGCCGCTCTTCCTCGCCTAGCAGCCGCACCAGCGGCCCATCGATGCGGTCACGTTGTATCTCCTCCAGAATGTCAAAGCACATCGCGACGGCCGTTTCCGCGTGCGACAGCACATAGGAGGTGGTAAACGGGTGCATTTGCTGGATGCGGTAGGCCTTGTGATCCACCATGGCGTTTTCGAGCACGCCGCTCAGTCGGTCTGTCACCGCCACCATCTCGTCCGCGGCGAGGTCCCACAGCTCTTTGCTATTGTACGCACCGACGGTGAGGAGAGCAAACGGCGTACTCCTCGGGGCATAGTGCCTGCCGTTGTACTCGGCCGTGGCGCGGCAAATCAAGCCGAGCGCAACGGCGAGCAGCAACAGTGTGCCGAGGATGCCGCTGAGCGCGATGATGAGAACGGTGCGCACATTCACCCGACGCTCATTGCGAGTGCTCTCCACGGCAATCAGCCACGACACTGTCGTACTGGGGATCACTGGCTGCGACGTGGCCCGGTCCAAGAACGTGCGCAATTCTTTCTGCGAGCAGTTGGGGCTGAGGGACGTGGTGATGGGAATGATGTAGTCGCCGAGGCGGGTGTACATCAAGTAGTGCATGTTGCGCTCTTGCAGTGCCTTGGCGAGGTTGCTGCTCTCCACTGAGCGGGTGATACTCAACGCGCAGTAGACGAAGCCCCAGAAGTTGGCCGTGGAGCTGTTCGCGGGATTCATCGACAGAAAGAGCGGAAAGCGCAAATTCATGTACCAGTCTGCGCCAATCAGTGCGTCCGCCACGACGCGTGTGGGGCCGAGAACGCTGACGCCACCGCAGCGAACCGATTCGAACGGACTTGGCCAGTTGACCATCGAGCAGTCCGTGGAGCCGGAGGGAGGGTGGGTGGTGGTGGTGGTGGCACCGACGGCGTCAGCTTCCACTACAGACACGTGGGACGACTTTTTGCCTTTCACACTGCCGAGGTTGAAGCCCGAGTTCGGTCCGTACGGTGAGTTGAGAGTGTCTTCCATGAGAAGCTCAGGCGAGGGTGGAACGGCCTGGTAGATCACCCCTCCTGGTGCCAAGAGCATAAGCTGAAGACTGCCGGTGGAATTGGCATGATGCACAATCGACTCGAAGCCATCCAAGTACTGACCCTCCACGCGCTCAGGAATGCTCGCGTTGAATGGCGGCGCGGTTTTCATCTTGCCTGTGACGAAGCCCGCAACTGTGTACGTTGCGGAGGCGGCCGCCATGAGGTCGTTACGGAACTCGCGCGAGAACTCGTTTGCGGCGGCCCGCTCCTCCACCACATTCATCCGGCTGGCCGAGCGGTCCGCATTTTGTAGTGTCAGTATCGGTGCGAGGATGCAGATGATGATGATTAGCAACGCGACCAGGCAGGCACCAATCGACCAGTACAATCTACGCGTGCGTTGGCGACTGCTTGTCTCGACATTAGTGATGATTTCGTCTTCGCCCCTATTCCGCTTGCCCGACGGCCCCGCAGAAGACGCAATAGCCGTTGAGTACACCATCACTGGGTCGTGCCCCCCTCGTTGCCCACGAGCTGAAGGGTGGAGAAAGGCAACAATAACGACAGATCTGTGAGAGCGCGCGTCCGCAGAGTTGGGTCGTCACCACAACAGCAGGCACGGAACACCTTGTCACTCACAGTCAAACAAGAAAGAAAAAAAGACAAAGCAACCAACAAAAAAGGGTGAACAGAAGGTGCTGATGTGTGTGTGTGTGTGCCGCAGAGATCAGCACCCGGGAGTACGGCGTGTAACAAGACGCTTTGCGTTTCCCTCTCCCGATTGAACCGCTGGAGCACCGAAGGATGCACAGGCGCCAAGCCGTTCGAGGGAGATGGCCACGCTCTAGTCAGTGCGAACGGTGCGACCGCAGTCACGGTCACCGGCTGCGGAGCGAGAGGGTGAGAGAAGGGAGTAGAGAGATTCACGTCGTACGTGTGAGCGCGTGCACAAAGACGAGGGAGACAAGATGAACCGCAAACGGGGTGGAGGAGAAGAGTAGGCATGACAAGGGAGAGGCGCTTGGACCTTTGCGAACACGATGCCTTGCACACGACAGACCCCCCGTGTTGCCGCGGGAAAAAAAAAAAATAGGTGTGCGTGAGAAAGGGAGAGAGAAGAAGCCCATCCAGTGCTTGCCCAGCTCTGCGGCACACAGCCATCGCGTCTGTCGCTCTACTCTCAGTGATTTTATTTTTCAAAGCAAGAAGCTCCCTTTTCCCTCTTCTTGTTGCATGCGGAATGTACTTTCCCGTCAGTTTACTGGCAGCGAACATCATCGCCACAAGGCACACCCGCAAACCCACCACCCACACAGCAAGGGAAAAGAAAGGAAGAGAGAAGTGAGAAGCAAAAATAAAAAAACGGGGCGAAGACACCGCAAACCTTCTCGCGTGAGAGGTGTTCCACGCTGCGGCCGTGGGCGCGGTACACACACACACACACACACACACACACACACACACATACGCACACAGTGACGCTCACTCCGACTTCGCGGCGTGGTGGTGGTGATGACCGCGCGAGCCACTTGCCGCTCCGCTGCCGCTCGGGACGTCTGATCTTTGCGAGGACTCATGCCGGTCGGCGGCCGTCGCGGCTGGTATGTGATGCATCACCGGCGCACACAGACGACGTGTTTCATCGTGCTGTTCCACGTAGCGGATGGCCGCCCACGCCGCGAGGTGCTCGAGAGTGTTGATGGCTGGCACGCCGAAGGCGACGACAAAGCGCTGATAGATGTTAGCCTGCTCAACCGCCGCCAGAGGCCTGAACAGCAGCTTGTAGCCGTTGTAGATATAGTAGGCGAGCACCTGCACGGCTTCGTAGGGCAGGGCGAGGCCCACTGCTTGGTACTGAAAGGCAAAGCGCAGCGAATCGTCGAGGTACTTGGGAATGGGCGGGTGGAGGAGGATCTGAGTCAAGGCATCACCGTCCTCAGAGGTGCGCGTGTGCGTGCGGGCGCTGGGGTGTGTGCTCCGCCCTCTTGATGACTCGAGCAGTGTTAGGCTGTCGCTGTGGTGGTCTCGTGTGACGCGAGCCATGCGAACATGGAGGTCGACGTAACGGCCGTCCTCGCTCGGCTCGGCGTGTCGTGGGGTGTGCACGACGTGGCGCCGCGGGTGCCACGCCTCGTAGGCGGTGATGGATGGCACCGCACCTGCGGGCACACGGCCGGCACCATCCGCATCCGTCGTGCCGTTGGCCGCCACGAGGGCACTGAAACTCGTGTTGCTGCTTGTGCTGCTGCTGGCGGTCATGACGTGCCGGGCCGGGTCGCGCCATGGCGTGCCGTGCGTGCTTTCGGAGATGACGATGCCGCTCATTCTTTCCTCCGCATTGTCTGCGGGAGCAAACTCGGTGAGTGGAACGTGCGGCGTGTCACTGCCCCAGTGCAAGTCGGTGAGAGGTGTGCCCTCCACCTCGTGGCGGTCGAAGGGGGCGCCCTGGCCAAGGGGGTCATCACGCACCTCGAGGGTAGAGGCCGCACCTTGACTGACGTTGATCACCACGCCGGGGTTGCGCGAGCCGGCGCGACCGAAGCGTCCAGATGACCAAGTGAGTGACGTGATGACGCTGCTCGTACTGCCTGTGGTATTGGTGTTGTTGTTGCCCGTTGTGGCGAGGCTGTCGCTTGCCGAGAGAGGACTACCTTCGTCCCCGACTGGGGACTCCAGCCCGTTGGCGGCGGGCACGGTCGTTGACGACGCAGGTACCAGCACCGTCGGCGAGACCACACCGAAGTCGCCGTGACTCGGCGTGGTCCTGAGACCACCGTCGACGGGCAGAACGGGGATCGGAAGACTGTTTTCAAGTCCCCGAGAACTGAACTCGCCAACGAGGCTTTCCTGCTCCAGCATGCTCACCCGTGAGCTCTCCGCGATCGTGCGACTGCCGCCCGCCTCGCTACCAGAACCGCTCACGGGCCGCACGTTGTTCCACAACTGGAAGCGCTCCACGTGCGTGTCCGCGCAGTTGGCATCTAGGGGGGCCCCACAGTATGCACGCGCCGCCTCGATGCCATGGCGCAGCCGCGGCTGCTGAGGGTCCGTGACGACGAACAGCGGGCTCCCAGACGGGCGCGCGGTTCGCGCATCGGGCTGGTCTGCGGACGATGCGGTGACTGCGCGGGTGCCGTTCAAGGCGCGGTGACTCGCCGTGTTCGGCGACGCGGGCGACGAGAGCGAGGACGCTAGAGGGTCGCGTTGGTGCACGTACGGTACCACATGCAGAGAACGGCGGCGGCGGGCTGGCTCGTGCTGCTCCAGGTGATCGAGCGCGGCGAGAGTGAGGGTCACCGTGTTCGGTGCCGCCACCACCCACGTCTCGCCAGCGTGCGCCACGTCCGGTCCTTCGTAGCGGTACGGGTACGGGTCAGAGAGACTCGTGAGACGCACAGCCGCGTCCGTGCACCAGTGCACGGCGCAGGCAATGAGGGTGCGGCCGTCGCGCACCCCAAGCAGATCGGCGAGTTCCGCGTCCATGTGCTTGTCCGCATCACGGGTGAGCACCTCAAACGCCAACTCCACCGCCGCGGTCACGGTGCGTGTCGCGAAGGAGTGAGTGTAGGGGTGCACACGAGGCACAGGGTATCCGCCGTGGCGCTCCGCCGCCCGCTTCACGCACGCCAAGAAGGGTCCGGCCGTCGCGTGCATCGCCTCCGGTGCCTCTCGCCAGAGCGCGTCGGCGCGACTCGGTCCAATTGTCACAACAGCAAAAGGTGCACGCTTCGGCGCTGGGCTCACGAGGCCGCCCTCGCCCGGCATGTGGTGGAAAACGAGGACGATGCTCACCACCGCCCAGAGCAGCCCCACCCCCACACCCGCCATCACCACACGAGCCACCATGGACGGTGTCAAGTACACCGTCTGTCGCCGAGAGCGCACCGTCAAGGCGAAGGTGGAGCCCTGCAGCACCGTGACGGGCCCCGACCCGGAGTTCATGAACGCCTTGAGCGCGTCTTGTGAGGGGATACGCTCGTCGTCCTCGTTCCCGCCGTTGCCGTCCACGTCGCAGCCGGGGAAGTTGCAGGCGACCGTGTAGACAAAGCCCGTCCGAGTGCCGACCCTAAAGAGCAGAAAATCCATCTCGTTTTCATCCATTCGCTTGTGCATGTTCTCGTTGCGCACGATGCCGGTGATGTTGACCGTGTTCGATGAGAAGCCCCAAAAAGTCTTCATGCCGAACTGATCGCGCTCCGAGGTGACGTAGATGGGCAGTCGCGCTTGGATGACCCACTCCATCTGATACGAGGCGGTGATGTTGTTGCGGATCGGGCCGACGTAACCGATACGGCCACTGGCGGCCACCTCCGGCCCGGTGGGAGTGTACACGTTTGACGGATCGTCGGGGCTTAGCAAGTCTCGTGTCTGTGTCGGGCAGGCATTGGGAAAGCACTGGTTGATGATGCCGCCCGGAGAGAGGTAGCTGTACGAGAGGGTGGGCAGAGAGGCGAATATGTAGGTCGCCACCGCATCGAACTTGGCCACGTATTGCCCTTGCGTGCGCTCGCCCGGTGGGGCAGTGAGGTTTGGCAGCGCAGGCTGGCCGCTCAGCACGAGGCCTTCCACCAGGTTGCCGGCATACGCCGCGTCCATCAACATGGTGCGGAAGATATTGACCCATTCATCGGCGATTTCATACTGCTCGCGCTGGATTCTTCGCGACCTGTTGTTGTCTGTCTCACGGAGTGTCATGAGTGGTGCGAAGATGAGCACAAACACGATGAGCACCGTAATACAGAGCCCCACCAACAACCAGTTCGTGCGCTTCTGGTCGTGGTGGGTGTGCCTCCGCTTCGCGCTGCGCCGCAAGCCGCCATCTGGCATAAGCTCTTTCGGGGGTGGGCGCTCCTCACTGGATTCCAATACAGGGTTGAGAGAGAGAGAGAGGCGTGCGCGTATGTCTGTGTGTCGCGGCAGTTGTCGTTGAACGTGGCTGGCGACTGGACCGAGAAAAGAAGAGAAAAACAAAATCAGCAAACAGCCAAGAGAAAAAGAAAAAGGTGAAACAAAACAAACAAAAGGGCAGGATACAGGCACCCACAGTGTACAAAGATATTTGTTGGGTCACTGCGGTTGAATGCCCTCCTACCCCCAAAAAGCAAGAAAGTGAAGGGGAGAGGAGAAGTGAGAGACCAGCGGTAAAGCTCTCGCAGCCACTTAAAGGATCGTCACACAGACACGTGACGGAGAGAGAGAGAAGAGAAGAGAAGAGAAGAAAGAGACGAAGGATGGCAGACAGTGACCGTGAGTGCTGCAGTGAGCCGGGCATTCACACCTTCAGCTCACGCGCCATGCGTAGAAGATGATGTCGCAGACAGCGGGGGAAAAGACAAAAGGTCAGTAACCTTCTTGCGCTATAGATAGGCAGACAAGCATCTAGATGTGGGCGATGCAGCGACTCGTGCCTTGGCTTGCGCGCAGCGAGGACGTAACGGCCACTGAAGTAGCACGCGCACAGGTGAGCTGAGAGTTGTTAGTGGTAAGAGCACTCGTGACTTGTGGTATTGCACACGTACACACACGTACACACACGTATGTGCACGTATTAAAAAAAAAAGAAGGGGAGCGTAATATAAAACCGAAGTTATTGACCCACTCCGCTCACTTAGCGTGGTGCGATGTGACTGCCGTGGAATGGCTCGAGCCGCTTCGCCAAGGTGTCGCGGATGCGGTTCTCCTCGTGGGACGAGACAAACCGGAAGAAGTCCAGCTTGAGGAGCTCCGCCGCAGTCGGCCGCTTCTTGGGATCGAGCTGGAAGATGCGCGTCAGTGCGTCTGTGCAGGAGCCCGTCGGCATCAAGACCAGTCGGTGCTGATCGCCCGGCACACGCTCGAGCTGACGACGGCGCTCCTCGACACGCGCGGTGAACCAACTGCGAAAACCCTTGTAGCGATCGAAGAGAAAACTCTTCGTGAAGATGGGCTGCAACGCGGCGGTGGCGGTGCCGCCGCTGGCCTCGAACGCGATTTGAAGTTTGCGCACGTCCTCAAGGTGCCGACACGCCTCAGGGTCGAACACGCCTTCTGGAGGCAGAGGCCCGAGCACCTCACAGATGAGACTCAGCTGCTCAAGCTCTGTCTGGGCGGAACGGTTGTGCTGCTGCACCGCGGCCTGCTCGGCGGCGTTGCGGCGCTTGAAGAATGGCGGCACACCGAGGAACACCTGTGCGAGGAGGCAGCCGATGGACCACACATCGACTCGCTCGTCGTACGCGTTGCTTCCCAAAAGCATCTCCGGTGGGCGGTAGGAGAGGTTGATCATGCTCGGGGTCAACGCGCGCTTTCCAGACGAGACGAACGCGCAGAGTCCAAAATCAGCGAGCTGCACCGCGCCGGTGTCGGTGATGAGAATGTTGTCCGCCTTGATGTCGCGGTGAATGATGCCCATTTCGTGGAGCTTGCGGACCCCGAGGATGATCTTGTGGAAGATGAACGTCAGCTCAAGGATGTTAAAGGCAAAACGCTTCTCCAGCAGACCGGCTAAGCTACACGAGGCGTAGCTAAAGACGAGATAGATGTCGTGCGTCACGCGTGTGGAGGGAGGCGCACCGTCTCGGTGACTTTCGGCTTCTTCGTCACTTGCGTTGGTGGCAGGCTCCGCCGCGGACAGCAATACCTCCCTCAACGTAATCACCTCGGGAAGCGGATCGGCGGTGCTGTGGCTTGCAGCCCTCAGCCGATCACGCTGCTGCTCAATGTGTTTCAATGCAATCACCTCGCGCAGTGATGTGCGCGGGAACCCGTCAAGCGCCTTGAGCGTCTTCAACCGCTTCAACGCCACCATCTCGTTGTTGCGCTTGTCAACTCCCACGTAGACTTCGCCGTACGTGCCTTCGCTGATCTTCTTGTGAAACACGTAGTGATCCTGAACGTGCACCTTGACTGTATCAAAGCGAATCGGCACCGGCGCTGTGGGCAGCGGCACCCCGGCGCGTGAATGCTGCCGGGTAGGGACGTTGCCGTACACGGCGGGCGTGGGCGTCAACGAGCCGTAACGGGACTCGCTGTCTATGGTGGCGTGCGAGGTAGGCGACAACGGCGAGCGCGCGCTTGCAGAGGCCGCCACCACCACCACGTGGTCGCCACCGCCTTTTCTGTGTGGGCCCTTCACTGCCACGACACCTTCCGCCGCCCCGCCGTGATTTGCCCTCGACGACGGAGACAGCCCTGGCGGTGCGGACGGCAGACCTGGTGCGACGGGAACAGTTGGCTTCTCTGGCGTCTGCGCGGTCACCTCTTCCGCTATAGGGGCGCCCGGTGGCGCGTCGCTTTGCCCCTCTTCGCGCGAGCGCTTTCGGAGGGGTGGCGTGTTGGTGCCCAGTAGGTCGTCCTCGTCCTCGCGACTGACGTGTGAGTGTGAGTTGGTCGTGTGCGCGAAGGCGGGAAAGGCTGTGAGCTCACCCGCCGCCCCTCCGGTCGGCGTCATCCCAGGCCAACCCGGCGTTCCTGGCGAGAAGGGCGATGAGATCACGTTGATCTCGCCGCCCGCACCGCCGGGCCCACCCCCGCGCGGGCTTTGGTACGGCCCAGTGGTGGAGAGAGTCGCTACACTTTCCGCTTGTGTCGAGGTGGAGTGAAGCGCAGGCGCCACCGGTGCGGCGAGCGAGAACACGCGGCGGGGCTGGCTCGCGGGCGCGGCTCCCCCAGAGGCGGGGGCTGGCGCGCCGCCTCCTTTGCTGCTGCCCGCCACCGCAACGGGGTGCACCGCCAGAGAAAAGGTGCGACCCGTCCCGCCACTGGGGCTGCCGCTGTCCTGTGGTTTGCTAGTGGTGCCGCTGCCGAGGTTGAGACGCAAACACTTGCGGCCTCCTTTGCCCAAGGAGGCCTCTTGCGGCGAGGTGCGCAGCGGTGTCTCAGCGGCTGTGGCCTCTGCACGGACGGGCGCGGCGGCCGCAGCGTGACGGAGAGTCTCGGTGAGCGAGGGTGGCTCCGCGAGTCGAAGGGCACCGTGACCCTCACAGGGCAGAAGCGGCGGTGGTCTCTGCGTTCGGGTGCGATGGCCGAGGGCTGTTTCCGGTAGCGCACGCGCTGGCTCATCGCTCTCTTCGTCAAGCAGGAGCCGAGGCTGCGGCCCCGACTTGGAGGCACCTTGCCCAGCCTCATCTGTGCGGCACTTGTATGTGTGCATGCCTCTCTCGGCATCGTTCTCCATGGGCGAGTTCGAGCTCCACAAGGACGATGGGAACGATGCCGACCGTGAACGGCTGATGTCCCCGTCGGCGAGTTTGCCTTCGTCCGTACGATGACGATCGCCGACGCCGCGGTGCCGCGCGCGTCGACGCTCGGCCCAATCCTCCTCCGACATGTCCGGCGCCGCCAGCAATTTGTGCAGCGCACGGTTTTCCCACCCCTGCGGCGGAAGTGCGGACGACGGACTCGCTGCCCCCGTACGTCCGGCAAGTGCTGGCACGTCATCGGCTCCGCGGAGGGGGCCCTCTGTGCACTGACGCAGTACCGCGGTGAGGCGTCTGTACTCGGCGTCGCTCATGCGGTCTTCGGCGAGTCGCTGTGCGAGCCGCTGCACGGCATCTTGTTCTTCGCGGGCCACCTGCGCGACCATGCTGGCTTCCATTTCCGCATCAGCCGCCTGCGCGCGCGGTGTGGACGCGCTCTCAGCCTCAGAAGCACGTTGCTCCGTGGCCTCGGCATGGCTCATACTCGCTTCATTCAGCGGACCGGTGAAGCTGCTGTTCCCGCCCGTACTCATGGCAGGCAGGCAGACGGTAAGAGACAGAGAGTGGGTCAGATACACCCACACACACACACACTGAGACACCAAACGAAGGTCATTGTGTCCACACACGCAAGCGGGAAGACACAGTTGAAAAAGGCGTGGGGAAGAGGGAGAGGGAAAGGGAGGTGAGGTGCGTCATCGTGAGAGAGGCGAGAGAGAATCTAACTCACCGGCCACCGTCTTTGTCTGCGACAACGCTGTGATGCTTGGAGGTGCTGGGTGGATGGCAACAGATTTGAATTGGTGACATCTTAGCTCTTCTCTCTCTTGTTAGTGGGCACTTCTCATGACTCATGACTACCAGACACATTTGTGTGTATGTGTGTGTGTGTGTGTGTGTATGTGAATCCCTGCGATGGCCACCGCACACCGCACGAGGCAATGACGCGGCCTCGGCCTCGCCTCGCGCATACGCTGGCGATCAATAACAACCAACCAACCAACATCAGCGCACGTGAACCACACGCGCGCCGCCGTGATTCCTCACGACATTGGATGGTAGCCGTGCCCACCAAACACCGCAGGCGCACCCATTCCGATGGGTTGGCCCTCCAGGTCGAAGCACATGGCCAAGTCAACGACGTCGCTGTCAGCAGGTTCATCCTTGTCCTCGGCGAGCAACCTGTCCTGAGGACGCGTCACGGCAAAAAAATCGGCAACAGCCTCCTCGCCGCCCCGCTCACGCAGGAGTTCAGCCATGATAGCCTCCTCAGCGCTAAGAGCGGGACCCGTCACCCGTTCATCCTCACCACGCGATTGCCGTCGCAAGCTCTTCCGCACATCCATGGCATGACAGTACGCTGCCTCCAGATCATCGAGGCCGACGAGAATGCGTTGAGTGACCTCAACGTCCTCTGACTCCGGCGCGCGCAGCCCCAGAGGGGAGCGCGAGGGCGGTTGGTCACACGGCTCAGCGAGCTTGTCAGAGGGTGCCGTGCGAGCGGTTTGTGCGTCGTCGCTGCCGCCGTGCGAGTGCAGCGTGCTCGGCCGCTGGAGAACAACGCGCATAACCTCCCCGAAAAGGCGGCGCTGCCAGCACGTCAAAGACTGTGCGCCTTCCGCACCAAGCCACTCGATCACCTGCGCCGTTGCGACGTCATCATCGTCGCTGTCAAAGGGCAACCGTCTGGCCTCGAACACAAAGGACATAACTGAAGGAGGGGGTTCTGCTCGTGACACCCATAAGCACGAAAAGAGGAAAAGAGAGATAGAGGAGGGGTGGGGGGAGGGAAGTGCGGAGGGTGATCATGAGGTGGAAATCATGGGAAGCGTGAGAGGAGTGAGAGTGGAGGAGTTTACCATGGAGCGCGCGTGCACACAAAGGGTGCTCGTGCGGTGCGAGGCAACGAGTCAGAATGCAGAGAGGGAACGACTCTGTGGCACGGGCTTGTAGACCTGGTTTCGGTCAGTATCAGTGTGAGGGTGGCAGCGACACGCAAGAGTGACACCGGTGAGTGCTTCAAGGAAAAAAAAGGAAAAACATATCCGTCATAGAAAAAAAAGAAGACAAGAAGAGGAACAAAGAAACACACGTGGTAAACAGAAGAGGTGTAAAGATGTCAGTGTCTAAAATCTAGAGAGAAAACACAGAGAGAGCGCGCGCGCAATCAATCATGTCGAAAACAGAGCTATCATTGCTTTTGTTTGTTTGTCGTTGAGGCGACGGTAAACTCACAAGCGCGCCCGCCTTCGACTACAGCCTGAACACGTGCGACGGTGGCGCGCAAGGAATCGTGCCACCACTGCTGCTGTGGCTCGTGTTCTCTGCCTCCGTCGACGACGATGCGGCGACGTTGGCGCCGGTACTCTTTGCCGCACGGGCACCCGCACAGTTGAGGTCGGCCGCACTGAGACCTCGGGAAACGTAGTGAGGTGCTTCGTCGACGGCCGCGGCGACGGCCGTGTCGACAGCGTCCGCCTCTGTGTTGCCCTCAACGGGAAGGCGAAGCTGACGTTGAAGGAGCGCCTGCAGCACCGCGTTGTGGGCGGAGTCTGACAGTGCTTTGCTCTCCGAGCTTGAGGGACGCGGAGGTGGGCTGACGTCTCTCGCAGCCTCCATCGCGGACACCGCCGTGGTGGCTTGGGAGGGCGACCTCTGACACGAGGTGTCCGCGCTGATGACAATGTCCCGGCCGTCGCTCCACGGGGTCACGCTACAAGGGCCCCGCACCGCTGGGGTCAGCTCAGTCACCCGTGGCACGCTCACCTCACGGACACAACCGCTGTTGGCTTCGGTGCTGACTCGGGTGGCGGCGGACGGCAACACCGCCGCATTCACTGTCGGCCGGTACTGCGGCTGCTGTGGTGGTGGTGGCCGCTGGTGCGCGTGTAGCTGCGCGGTGAGATCAGCAATGACAGCGTCCTTCTCGGCCTGCGCGGCCTTGGCGGCGGCCAGCTCCTTCACGGAGCGGGCGTAGTTCTCGCAGAGCTGGCGGCACTGCTCGTACAGGTCGACAGCCGTGGCCTTGTAGCTCTGCACCTCACTACGCAACCTCAGGAGCTCCTCGCGCTCTGCAGCGTCCAGCGCGAACGCGGACGGCACCGCCGGCGTCGGCGGCGCTGGTGCGTGCTGTGGTGCGGCGGGTCCTGCGCTTCCGGTGCGGCTGTGGCTGCGCACGAACGGCTGTGGACCACTGCCGCGCCGCCGCTCATCTCCCTCCGATTTGACCGCACTGCCAACACTCGCGCAACGCACGGGCGCGGAGTGACTGCGCGTGAAGGGCCGCCCAGTGAGGTTTGTGTGGCTCGCAGGCGTGGCCACCGGGCGACAGGCGGGAAGAGTCTGTAGCACGACGGTGGGCTTCACGGTGGATGCCTCGGCGCCGAGTCGGAGTGATGAGATAGTTTCGTGGAAGTCCCGCTGCTGACTAGAGCAGCAGACGAGGAAGACGATATCGGGCCACAGGACGACGTCGTCCTCGCCCATCGACGACGAGGCCTGCACAGAGGGAATCAGGTACGGTTCGAGAATAGTGGTGAGCGTGCTGTCTTTGAACGGCGCATGAAGTGTACGTGGCGGACGACGTTGTCGTGAGGCCTCGTGGAACGCGTGAATGACCTTCCGCAGCGCAAGGAGCGACGTGTTGATGTGCCGCAGCTCTTGGCTGCGCTTCTGCGTCGCGGCCTCGCACCGCATCTTTTCCACAGCGGGATTGAGGCGCGCCGCGGCGGTCAGAGAAGCGGAGCGACGGTGGCCGACATCGCGTTGAAGTCCACTGAGGCTAGCCGTGGTGGTACCTAGTGCGGTGTTGTCCAGCGAGCCGAGCCCGTGCCCGAAACTGTTGTTGTTGGATGACAAGCTGCCCCGGCGAGAGTGACACACAGGGCGTCTGTCCACGCTGTCGGTGCTCATGCCACCAACGCTGCGTGTCGAGCCTCCACTTAGTGTCCGCCGGTACACGCGGTTGCCGCTGCTATCGGCACTGCCCTTTGCGTTCAGTGAGGACGACGGTGGTACGATGCCGCTCGCATCGCGCTGGCTCTCGCTGCCGGCGAGGTCGACAAATAGCACCTCACGGTGGACTGTCGGGCGTGAGTCTGCGGCTGTGTACACCTCCGCGCGGAGGAGCAGGTGGCCCCGAGACGAGTGTGCGTTGCGCTCCGTCAAGCTGGACTGTCGCAGCGCCAAGAGCTGCTCCGTGACGGCTCCGCACTGCGCTGCCGACGTGCACCGAAGCCGAACACACGACCGCCGCAGCTTGTTCTTCTCTGTGACCTTGTAGGTCACCTGATGGAGGGCTGGCCCTCCGCATGCGTCGAGTGCACCACCGCCACACAGGGCGTCGTTTTCGTACTGCGCTGCCTGCGCGTGGCGTGTGTACTGAGAGAAGGCGTCCTCGACGGCGTTGAGCTCGGCAAAGGCAATCACGCTGGCTGATGCGTCTTCAGAGCGACTGAGCTGCGAGTGGCGGCGGCGTGGCGGTGGTGGTGGGGCCTCACGCGCGGCACGTGCCTGCTCAAGCGCGAGGGCCGCGACGTCGGTCGTCACCTCATTGTATACTTCCATGCACGTCAAGTCGACAAAAACACCTTCGTCGTGCACACTGAACACGTCATGAAAGAAACGAGGGACAATGCCAGCGGTCGGCGAGGGCCCCGCGGCGGATGCGGCGCTCGCACCGGACGCGGGCCCGAAGAGCGAATACGTCTTCCCGCTCGAGGTCTGTCCGTAGGTGAGGAAGAGGTGCGAGCGGTGCGCAGAGGCACGTGTGTCGCGGGCCACGTGAGCAAAGAGATGCTCGTAGAGAATTTCCTGGTCACCACTGAAACACTGCTGGTCCCTGCGACGTCTCTCAATCGTCTTCTCACCTTTCAAGACGACGGTCGGCTCAAGCGACGAGGCGACAAAGACACCTTCACACGCGAAGGTTGCGTGGCTGCGCGTGACGGGGTCCACGATGAGAACCTCCTCGCACGGCTCCGTCGACGGCGGCGCAGAGGCGTCCTGCACCCGTTCATTGATGCGCAGCACCAGCGGCACACCTGGCACACGACCGGCGGAAGAGGGAATGACATGGGACTCCCCGGCGTCCGACGACACCATGGGTGCGAAACGACAAAACACCTTCATGTGCAGGACCAAAGACAACAAACAAGCTGTGTATAACAGGAGAGGGAGAGGGCCAGAGTGAAGAAAGCACTGGCGTACACACACACACACACAGGAAGATGACACCTCACCAGAGCACGTGAAAGAGGTGGGGAGATGCAAAGAAATGGAAGGAGACGAGAACACGAAGAGCAAGCACGACGCACATGTGAAGAGGAGGCGTACAAATGAAGAGAGACCGCTCTCACCACTGCCACAGAGCCGTATGGAAGACCATGATCTCGTGCGTATGTATGTGCGCGTGTGCATGGCATTTTTTTTTTTGATGTTTCAATGATCACAACGCGCCAGGTCGGCGCGAGTGCAATGTGCGCAAGGTGAAGAACGAACTCAGCACAACAAACAAGGTACGAAGGAACCACCCCACCTCTCTCACCCTCTGAACCGCAGGTGCACCTGTTCCATGCGTGTGTGCTTCCGTTAGTTCAGAAGGCCGCTGAGGAGACTGCGAGAGATGGCACGCGCTAACACGTGAACAGTGGAATGGACGCCGTCGACAAGTTCCAGTCGATTAAGCCCGGCGGTTCCTCCTCGTCGTCAGAACAGAGCAGGAAGCTAAAGTCACGGCATTGACCGGTAGGCGTGCGCCCCTGGGTGTACGCCGGTGCTGGTGGAGGCCGCGCCTCGGTGCCCGCTGACGCCACTGAATGCAGCTGGCCCCGCAGCACGTTGGGGTACGTCATCTTCCCGACGGTGCAACGAATCGCGTTGAGCAGCACCTCCTGCGTTTTGCTAAGTCGGTCTTGGGGACTGACGTGGGCGTTGGCGCCAGTGCCCTGATGCGGTGCCGCAGGACCGTGACGAGAGGCACCCGCGCCTGCACCGACGGCGGTCCCATCACCGCCGAGGCCGCCAGACCCATCGCCCGGGGACGCCATCAAGGGTGGCGCTGCGCCACTCCTCGTCATGGCACCTCCAAAGGACACCGGTGCACCATTACCTGACTGCAGATACGGATTCGCGATGGACACAACCGCTGTGAAGTGCGGCGGCTCAGGAAACGATACTTCGAACACCGTTCCGCGGAAGGCAAGGTGCACCCGCCCATGGAAGACGACGCGGCTAATATCCACCGCACAGTCCACGGTGAGCACGTCCCTCGGGATAAGCAGGTTGAGCGGGGCCGGCAACAGCGCCGTCACCGGCAAGGAGCAGTCCAGGCACAGCTGAAAATGTTGATCCTCGTACACCACCGGCACCAGGAACGTACGCGTGGCGGGCACACGCGCGGGTTTCACGGGACGACCGGGGCCGGGACCAGCACTGCCTCGGCGCGCACCGACGGCACCGAGAGCTCGCACCTCAGCCACACCGCCGCCGTCAGACTCCCCACCACGGCGCAGCCGCATATCCCCGCCGACGCTGTGACACCCAGCGTGATGGCGGTCCGCGTCGTCACCGTCGGCGTGCGCGGCTGTCGTCGCGTGAAAACACTCGAACGAGAGGATATCTCCAGCAACTCGGGGCAGCACAACACCTAGGGCAGGCCCACCGCCCGCTGAGGCCGCTGCCGCACCGCCGCTCCCACTGCCAAGGCCATGGTGCGCCAAGTTCACGTTACCATCGAGCACCGTCCCCATCACACCGAGAGCTGGGGCGTCGACGGCACCATCACCGGCCGTGGCCCCGCCCCCTTCCGCGCGGACGGGGTGGGTGGTGGAGGAAAGACTCACTGGCACACCGGGCAGGTGACGACCGGCACCAACACTGGTGGCCACACCGGCGTCACCCGAGGTGCTCGTGCGCTGCTGCTGTGACTGTGGCTGTAGCTCCGCACTCGTGTCTGCACCCTGTGCGGTGACACCACTGAGCGGCGGTGTGTCGTGGAGCCCCGCGACGACCGGCGGGGGACCCATCGCTGTGCCAGCGGTGGCGGCGACGTGAGCTGTACTTTGAAAAATGAAGGTGCCGCGGCCGAGAGTGAGGTGGTTGAAAGTGAGTAACGGCGCGCGTTTGCGTCGAGCTGGGCGGCACTCGCGCCGCGCCCCCAGCTGCCTTGGCGCGGTGGTGCTGTGTGCAGCGCATCGACGGCGCTTTGCCACGGCCTCATCCCACTTCCCATTCACTTTGCCGACACCTTTCACGACCAACCACTGCATTCGATTCGCCCACACCTGCGGATGCGTCGTGCCGCCACCGAGCAGCAAGACACAAAGCCAGCGTGTGAGTGGACCCAACCACTGGGAACCCTCGCTGATGCCGTTCGCAGCGCCGGTTGGTGCGCGACCGTCGCCACGCGCGGCTTGATCAGACATGGCACCGCTCGTATCGCTGCTCCCCTCGCGCGGCACGTCAATTGCCGATGGCCGCCGGTTCCCCTGAAGCTGACGGCGGCGGTTGAGAATTTCAGCGATGGCTCCAGTCGCCTCATCGTCGCGATCACGGCCGAGTACGCTGTTGGGCCCCACGAGCGCTGTCCACGCCGCATCGCGCAGCGCCACGATGGCATCCCACTGCTCTTGTGAGATGTGCAGTGAGCGGCGCACGCGGTGCCACAGATCCGGCGGCGCACCGGTGCGATCACCACCGCCACCGTGCCCATCCGCGGTGGCCTTGTCGCTGAAACCCCGACGGCGGTCCGTGCGGTGCTCGGCGCGGGCGCCATCGCCGTACTGAAAGTCCGGATCGTCGAATGCCGTATCCTCTTCAGCTGTCCCGAGAAAAAGAAAGAAGGCGACGACAGCGCACAGTCCCACGCTGACAAGCAGCTCGACAATGAACTCAATCATTCGCGAGCCTGTGCGTCCCCGAAGGAACACGAAACAAACCAACAAGAAGGGGAAAGGATCTGCTCACAGAACTCGCCGCGAGCACTACACAAAGCAGAAGAGCAGATGGGAAGAACGGATCAATGGAGTGCTGCAGACACGCGTACGGCAGCTCTTGCACGCGACGCGCAACAGTTAGCGCTATGCGTCGACTTGTTGCGTCGCCTCTGTCACACACCTCCCGCCTGCGTGCATGCCCACCCCTCCGCCAAAGCAGCGATCTCAGTGGTGAGCGCACACACTGAAGAGAGGGAGCAAGCCTGCCCGCGCGAAGACGGCGATGGCAACGGTAGTCACACGTTCTGCATGGTTTCGCCTGCACACGACCAGATGAGGCGGCCTGACCAACTCTCCGGCGTTTCTGTTTCCACGGTGTAGACACGTATGTACGTGTGTGCGTGTGTCAGGGTGACGGCGAGCCACAACAGCGCCACATCTTTGCCACCTGGAACGAATCAAGCAGCTGAAGTTGGACAAGAGTTGGAAACAACTCCGACGAGAAAACAACAACAACGGTAGCACGGGAACGTGGGAAGAAAAAAAAAGAAAAGAAGCCACCAAAGAGCATGAAAAACAAAAAAAATTAAAAATGCCCGAGCATGTGCGCGGTTCCCTCGTCCAGTTGGCGACCAAGGGAGCAACAACGCCGCTGTGCCCGCTCACCAAGGTCGTGCCCCTCGCCGTCAAGCGACTGAGCACGCCTAACGAGAACGACACACAGTCGAGTGTACACCACCAGCCACTTGCACGGAGAAAACAGTGTAACGCCACCGCCTCCGCTACACATCTCTTTTCTTTGTTGTGTCTTGTCATCACGGGGGAGAGAGAGAGTCACACCGTGCCATACCCGCGTTTGCCCTCGGGGGCTGCGCGGCCTCCCATCTCCACCAAGTCCGACAGGTCCGTGTGCGAGCCCTGCAGGCTACGTACGAGTCGCGGTGTATCGGCCGGCACGTCGTCGTCCGCCGGTACGCCCCACTGACTCCAGATAGCAGCCAACACCCCTTGCACGGCGAGCCCAAGACTAACATTGCGGAAACCCAACAGACGAAGGCCGTACGCGACACTGGTGGCGCCGAAGACGTGGCCTAGATCCTGCAGTGTGCGCATGATGCCGAAAAAGGGGGCGCCGTAGACTTTCGGGGCGCGGTCGGCGGTGATGGTCATGAGCAGGCCGCACCCGAGCGCGTCGACGACGCCGAAGGCCAACGCGATGGCATACAGCTCTCCACGCGTGTGCACAACGGAGAGCCACGCGAAGACACAGGCGAACCCAATGACGGGCGGTACCATCGCCCGCTGTCGCCCGTACCGATCCATGATGATGCCTCCAAGCGGGAAGAGCAGCGCGTCCGCCATGAAGCTCACGCTCGTCAGGAAGGACACCTCGGCATCGGATAGCTGCATCGACATTGCCCCAAGCACGAGCATCAGCTTGCGATTGGCCCGCAGTGCGGTCGAGAGGATGACGTAGATGCCGAGGCGCCAGATCGTCGGCCAGCAGTCCAGCACCGTTGCCCAAAGTAACCTCAGGCTCACACCGCCGCCGCGCGAGGCGGCCTTTGACGACAGAAGCGGCTGCATGGACGACTGCGGCGGCAGCGGGTGGGCTCCTGCGTGAGGCTTGGCGACAATGCTTTCGGAGCCGATCACCACCGGGTGCGTGCGACCGACGCCGTCCGCCGCGGCGCCACCCGCCTGCTGACTCGGCTCGTGCTGCGGCGGTCTCGCCATGTCCCAAGAATCGGCCGCGCTGCCGAGGGAAGCGGGCGACGGCATCCGCTCGTGGATGGGGTGACGCGGCGTACCCGCAGACTCGTTGATGGCCTGCTGCGCCGCCTCCTGCTCTGCCGCGCCGTGTCTGCTGTACCACACAGAGGCCAGCACACACGTCGCTGCCAGCGCGCTACAGGCGAGAGAGAGCCAGAAGGACGACCGCGGGTCGTGAGTCCATCCCATGATGCCGGCCGAGGCGGCGGGCCCGATGACGTGCGACCAGCGCAGCAGGCCCGACAGAAACGCCATAAGCGTGCCGCGGTGCTTCTTGGACGATATCCCCGCCACGAAGACGTGGCGTGCGAGGAAGAAGCAGCCGAGCGAGACGCCGCTAATGACGCAGAAGCTCGCCAGCGTCGCACGGGAGTGAATATCCAGCCCAACAACAGAAGCTGCCGTGTTGAGCACGAGCGCACCCACCATCACCGCCAGCACGCCGACGTACTCGACAAGGATGCTGCACGGGATGTCCAAGGCAAGCCGACAAATAGATGAAATGGTGGCGTAGAAGGCGATGCCAGAGCTGTCGAGCCCGATGCGACGCGCCATGATGGTGACGAGCGGAACCTCCACACTCGCGCTAACACCAATGAGAATGTTGGGCACATGCACGTCAAAGACGTGCGAGCTCACCAAGTAGTCCAAGACAGCACCGAGCATGACGACAAGAAAAAAAAGAAAAGAGCGTACTTGTTCCTGCGCAGTGGCAACGGCAAATACACGAAATGAAGTAGAGAAAGGAAACTGCGAGTCCGGGACGACGATTAACCGGGTGACTTGTGCTGATCTTCAAGTAGATAAACCGTATGTGCCGTGGCAACGAGATGGCCACCTTCGACTGGCAACAGCGAGTGAAGGTGTGTGATGGAGAAACAGAAGTTCAAAAATAAACTAGACGACGTGTTGTGACGGTGGCGCCGACAGAGACGCTGCGTAAAGCGCAGATTGTACTCCTCTTGTGACGCTTCGCGCAAAGCAAAAAGAAGAAGAAGAAAATAGCGCGAAGAGAGGCGTGGAGGGGGGGGGGGCGAGCGTACACGAGAGAGTGCGGGTGTGTGCGTGTGTGTTTGGTGGCGCGCACATGGTCGAACAAACGCGCCACAGCACGGTGTAGCATATATGCGCTTCGCTGCTCCAGGCACAACGAGAGAAGAGCCTGAGAGGTTGGTGGCGGAGTGAGGACGCACCAGCCCATCCTCCGCACTCATGGGATTGGCGTGACTCTGTATGCCACGCGGTGTGTGTGTGTGTGTGTGTGTGTGACATTATATCGCCGCGTTCGCACAGAACAACAACGACAACAACACCAATCGCGCCACTTATTGACCAAAGCTTATGGATACGTCTTCACCCAGAGACGTACACCTGCCAACGTGTGTTTGTCGACTCACGCGTCTTCGGATGTGACTTTTGCGCTCGATGGTTTTGGCGGCGCGTCGGCCGAGCAGCACCCCTGACACCCACACACAGCGCATGCAAGGAACCGCCGATCACGACGTTGCGAGGCTGGGACGCGACACACACACGTGGCGTGTTCTGAGGTCGCGGCCTTCTTGTCCTTGACCTCTTGCCGGTCCCGCAGTGCGAAGCGCGAAGTCACGTTGGCAGCGACCGCTGCCGACCCCGGTACGCCGCACGCTGTACAGCACAGACGTTCGTAGCCTGGCAAACGCCACCGCCGAGCCAGCCCCGCGTCGATGAACTGCATCTCACAGCAGTAGTCGAACACTGCCTTTGAAATGGTCTTATGGCGGAAGCAAGCATCGGCAACAAACCGCGTGCGGTCGCGGTTGATCTGCGCGACGCGCCACAGCGGTGGCACCGGCTTCTCCGCCGCCACGGTGTCATCAGCCGTCGCTTCCTCCTTGCGGTCGGTGCCGGCGGAGGAGGAACTCAATTGCGCGGACGACGCCCCTTCGGCCCCGTCTTCCGCGGCCTCCAGTGACTCGCGCGCACGCTTGGCACCCGCAGCCTTCTTTGTCTGCCCCACGACACCGCGTGAATCCTCTTGGATGGCCTCCTTCATGGCGTCCATGAACTCCTCGAGCTTTTCGGCGATGACATCAAAGCCGGGCGGCGGCTTCTGCATTCCTGGACGAACCAGTGGCATGATGTGTGCGAGAGAAAACAGACACGCACACACGACGACAAGACTAGGCACGTGAGCAACAGAAACCAGCCGGCAGAGTGGAATAAGGAAAAAAAAAAAGATGCGTTTGAGGGATGAGGTGGGGCATGGGGCGTGTTGGGTGACGAGAGGGTTGCGAGTGGCAGCACCGACGAGACGCAGCAGGCACCGTTCGATGGCACAGGCGTGAGACGCGCTGTGGATCAACGCCGGTGCGCCACCGAAGTTTTTTTTTCTCTTTTGCAAGACGACACACATCTTGTGCGTACGGCCAGAGAGGTGTGTCTGTGAGCCACCTCCCAACAATCGTAGCTCATGGACTGTGCACGACACCGTCGCCTGCCCCACGGATTTGCTTTTCATCTTTTTCCTTTTTTTTTTGTGAGCACCAGCCTCGCTGCCGCCCACTGATTCTATGAGTGTCTATCCAGCCGCAGGAGGCGACCGATAATGTCCACACAAGCCACACCACAACAAGAATAGCCTCATAAGCGCAAACCTTCTCACATGTGGCTAGTCATCCCCCCCAGCCGTGGCACCGTCCCGACCACCGGCCAAGTACACCGTCGTACTGGTAAAGGACTGAATGACGTCGCCGCCGGACATGAGGGTGAGTAGCTCCAGGAACTGAGCCGGCACGAGCGGCCGCATGCCTGACCCGAGCTGCTCGTTCAGTGCGGTGCGCAGTTCACCCACGGGCACGGTGCTCTTCCCTCGGTATCGTCGCTCGATCGTCGTCTCCAAAGTGCGCATGTTGCCCTCGACGGTGTTCTTCGTGGGGTCCGGCGCGTGGAACATATCGAGGCTGATGAGTCCAGTTTTCGGATCCGTGGCGGCTTCCTTGAGCGCCGTCGTGATGAGTCGCTTAGCCTCCAGCACGTCCTCCACCGTCACGAATGCGCCAAACCGCATCTTCGCACGCGCCTCTGAAAGACGAATCATCGACTCGAGCTGTCGCAGCGTGGCGGAGACGGTGCGCGTGCTGCCACGTGCCCTGCGCATGTCCACGTAGCACGCAGCGAGCTGCTTGTGTGAAGCCTCCGTGAGGCGGGGAAACACAGTTTCTCGCGCGATCGAGATGTACTCGGAGAGAATGTGGCTGGGCATGAACGGCGCCTCAGTGGGGCCGATGAGGAAGGCCTCGCCCTCGTACTGAAGGTGCACGAGCACGGGCAGGCCCGTCTCCGGGTCGATCACGGTGGTCGGCGTATCAGGTGCGCCTGCCGCGCTTCGTGCCGACCACGGTGCGGAGGAGGCGCGTGAGCGGCCACCTTCAGTCGCCGTGCTGTCGTGCGCGGGCTGCTCTGCCCCCAGTGGCACTTCCTCGCCGGTCTGCTCTTCCGTGTCGAGGGCCTTGGCGGCCGCCGCGTTCTGGCGTCCCTCGTTCTTGTCCATGTACAGGGAGAGCACGTGCGAGGCGAGCCGACGATCCTCGGCAGGGTCGTGCCGGTCAAGCAGGAGAAAGATAAGATCGAAACGGGACAGCAGCGTCGGCTCAATCTGCAGGTTTTCCACGACGTTGAGCTGCGGGTTCCATTGCGACTCCTTTGGATTCGCCGCAGCCAGGATGGATGTGCGCGCGTTCAGCTGGGCAATGATACCTGCCTTGGCAATGGACAGTGTTTGCTGCTCCATCACCTCGTGCAGGACGGAGCGGGTAGCTTCGTTCATCTTGTCGAACTCGTCAATGCAGCACAGGCCTTGGTCTGACAGCACAAGGGCACCAGGCTCGAGCACCAGCTCTCCTGTCTCGTGATCCTGCACGACGAAGGCGGTCAGACCCACACTACTGCTGCCTTTGCCAGACGTGTACACGCCGCGCGGGGCAATCGCGTGCACCTGTGTGAGAAGCTGGGACTTGGCCACGCCGGGGTCGCCGCAGAGGATGACGTTCAGCTCCGAGCGGAAGAAGCTGCCGGAGCTGCCCGAGCCGGCACTGGCGCCGACGCTGGTGGCGCCGCGGCTATCACCGCCCACACCACCGCCGGCGCTTGATGGCGCGCCGTGCCTTTCAGTTTCCACTGACGTCGCGTCGTCAACGTCGGGCCCACCGTCGCCGCTCGTGCGGTTGAAGACGAACTTCTTCGGTGTGCCACCGAACAGCTGCGCCAGGATGCCGCGCTTCACGTCCTCGTGACCCCAAATCGTGCGGGCAAAGGAGCGGAGCAGAACCCCGTAAATGTCTGCGTGCCGTGCGAGCGCATGGAAGGTATCGAGCCGGCCGGTGTCCATCATCGCGACGCGCGCACCGTTCAATGACCCGCGCGAGTCGCTGCTGGCCAGCGTCGGCATTGTCGTGTTCAGCCCGGCGCCGCCCTTCTGCGCGCCCCCACCGCCGCTTTCCGTGGCGCGCGCCGCGTTGACGAGCTCAATGTGCACCGCGTCCACGTGTGTGGAGAAGACACTCTTGATGATGCGCGTGTTCGCGTTGAGCCGCACCGGAACGGAGCGGTAGATGCCGGTCACCACGACGCGGTCACCGGGCACGACGGCGTCCACCATCGCCCCGTACACAACCACAGAAATCGAAACAGGTGTCTCCCCGTCCGCCATGTGCTCGGGGCTCTCCTGCACCTTGACCAGCTGTTTGTCCTCGTAAAGGGAGAGATTGTGCTGGAGGCGAAAGGAGTATGACTTGCCGCAGTGGGAGCAGCGCGTGGGCTCAAAGATGCGTCCCTTGTCGCCGCTCACGCTGCGCTCCATGTACTGGCAATGCCAGCACTGAAAGCACGCGACACGGATTTCTGGAATCACCTTGGACGCACGGATGACCATGCCCTTGATGCTCAGCAACTGCTCAATGTTGTGTGGCCCCAGCGCTTTGAGAGTCATCAGGGATGGCATGCGCTTCGGCGCAATGTGGAGGACAAAGTCATCGGACACCTCAAGCCGATACCGGTGCTGGAGTGTTTCCCGGTAGAGCTCCTCGGCCACCGATGACATGATCTGCAAGCACTCTGTGGGGTGATTCACAGTTTGGGTAAATAGCTGTGGTGCGTACTGCTGCAACCACGTGAAGTCGAGCTCGAGCGTCTGGCGACCCTGCAGGTGCATGCGCAGGAGCTCCGCCAGGTAGAACCGCTCAGCGCCGCCTGCCCCAGCACGAGCGGCGGGACCGCCGGACCCCACGGCCGCCGTCGCCACCGCGGTGGCACGGTTCGGCGGGAGCTCAAAAGTCTCCAGGTAGTGCCGGAACTCGAGTTGGAACGACTCCACGGCGATGCTCGTGCCCCAAATATACGACAGGTCCTCGCGCCGCGTGAGAGCCGCGCGCGCCACCACCACCGCGTCCGACCCGGCGCCCACGGGTGCGTGGTCGGCGGTGACATCGGAGGCACCGGGCATGCGCATATACTCGTCTTCGCCACCAGGGGCACCAAAGTCTGGTATCGTTGGTGGAGCGGGACCGTCTGCCGTGGACGCTGGTGTGCCGTCGTCTCGGCTACGCTGGGGACGCAACGGCGTCATGTCAATGAAGGCCTCTGGATCCATGGTCGGCTAATGGTGTGCAACTGCGGCCACGCCGATCGACGGCAGTGTGTCTATGCGTCTTGTGAGGTTTTTCTTCTTACTCTATTCTTCGCAGAGGTCGTGTCAACAGAAGCGACAACAACAGGAACCAGAGTGGAACATAGAATAAGGAGAGGGGGTGGGGTGGGGAGGCGTTAGTGAAGACAAGAGGGAATGAGGCACACACACATATACAGGCATTTGTACGCGTGTTGTGTACACAACGGCTGCGCGCTTTGGAGGTTAGCCAAAAAGTGAAGAAGGATAAGGGGCTGTGGTGCGCGAGCAGTCTCCGCGTCCCCACGGTTGCGTGCGTTGTCCACCCCCTCCCTATCCCTCCTTCTGTGGCGATGCTGGACCGTGCGTTGAGTCCCGGCGAACACACAGACATAAAAGAGCGATCTGCCGTTTCTCACCACTGCTTTTTCCCTTTTTTTTTCTTGTTACTATGCGCTGTATTGGTTCATATTGAAACGTGAGGGCTGCACCCGCCAAACACATCACCCATAGACAACGACCAAGGCAACGCGCGGCGCACGCACACTCTCTCTCAGAGATGACGTCACCGAGGTGACACAGAGGGAACGAAGGGAGAGAGAGAGAAGGGGAAACGTAAACAGCGTGCCTTCCGAAGCGACCTCTGCATGCGCCAAGCCGCACAGGAGCGTCGTGCAGACCCACGTGCTCAAGCCTTCTTCCCACTTCGCTTGTCCACCAACGCGACAAATCGGTCCTGGTCCCGCTTCACGGCCTGCACAGTGGTGGCCGTCACTGCCGCATCGCCGCCGTACACCGCGTGGAACTTGTTGAAGTCAGCCTCTGCGATAGGCACGTAGTACCACTCCACCGGCGGTCCGTGTACGTGCGGCACACTCTGCGGCACCTTGGTCGAACCCTGGGGGAAGAGCCTGTGCTGGCTTGTCACGCGTGTCCGTTCCTCTGCGGTGCAGTAGCAGAGCCCATTCACGACCGGGCCGGGGTCCGTCATGAGCGCCATGCGGTGCAGCCACATGCGCGATACAAAGACGGTGGCAGCTGATGTGGCAGTCGTGTCGGCGACACCCTTGCGCAGGTAGAAGCGAGCGAGGTAGCGCAGCTCAAGGTCGGCTGGTGCCGGCGTGACCGGGGACTGCTTGCGGTACAGCAGCATGTACTCCTCGGCATCCGCCACTTCTTCTAATTGCACCGTTTCGACGGCATCGTCGCTCAAGTAGACCCAGGTTTCCCTCCCACGATCGAGCTTACGGACGTAGACGGTGTAGTGACCACCGCCAAAGCTGCCGTGATGCACCACAACGCCTTCCAGTGTGTAGGTGGCCGTCAGCGAGGCCGGCGCCTCCGTCGATACCCTGTCAGTCGGCTGAGCGCCGGCGGGCGTGCCCGCGGGTGAGAGCGAGGTACATTCATCCGGCGCATTGGTGGCCGGAGTAAAAGGCTGGACGGGATTCGGGTTCGGCCTGGGCTCGCCCTCTCCTTGATGCCGGGGGCGGCCAAGCGCTGTGGACAGGGCCGGTGGCAGCGGCTTCACAAACGGGGCTATGGTGGGATCCACGTAGCGGTACAAGTCCAACACCTCCGGTACCGCGCGGCGCTTGGTTCCGTTGGCCTCCTCTGGCGTCAGGGGTGACCAAGAGATGGGGAAGATGACGGGGTCTGTCTTCTTGCTGTTGAAACACGCGCCGGCCTTGAACCGCTTCATTTGAAGAACCAGGTACTCGGGCAGATCCAGCAGCGTCTCCTGCTTCGTCGCCTCGCACGACTGCCCGCAGGCATCGCAGCGGTATCGGTTCGACCCGCTCAGCGTGGCGGGCTCAAAATGGATGTCGAGACACTCTTGCAGAGTCAACGGGTACCGCACGCTACGCCAGGCGCACAAGTCACTCAGCTTGCGAAAGAGGGTGGTGAAGTAGGTGAGCGGGTTCCACCAGACGAGCGTGGACGGCTTCTTCTTCTGCGTGAGCGGCCTGCCGTCGGGGCCAAGTCGCCGTATATCGGGGTGCCGACTGGCAAAGGCCGCCCGTTGCTCACCAGTAGGGAGATCGAGCATGAGCGACGTGAAGGCCTCCACGACACGCGACGTGCTGTGGCAGCCGTGGCACTGAATCGTGGAGAGCGTGTAGCCCTTGAAGGCATCAGAGACGGAATTGAAGAAGAGCCGCGGTGGTTGAAAGCTGTTCTTGTACGCCTCCTTTTTGCGCGCCGCCGCCCGCCGCTCCAGCGCCTCGTTAGCCTCGTTCACGTCGTGCATGAGTTTCAGAACCGCCAAGTTGTGTGCGCTCCCTGCGCCGATACGCAAGTCAGAGAGGCTGCGATCGGAGCACCCTTCAAGCGGTGTGAAGCAGTTCTCGGTCTTGTCGTCGGAGGTCGGCTTTGCAGGGATGGCTTGTGCGGCTGCCTTCTTATCCTGCTCGGCGGCGTTCGCAAAGCTCTCCAGCAGCTGATCGAGCTGGATGCTCAGGCGGCCCTCGTCCTCAACTGTGGCGAGCACCGTGTTGAAGAACTCGGAGCAGTCCTGCTGGGAGCGGCCTTCGAACATCGGGTTCACCCGTGCGAGCGCCTCAAGCTGGGCGGAAGGCCGAATCGAGCCGGCATCGCCAAGCTGCTCGTACTGCATGCGCGACAGCAGGTCGGCAAAGCTGCAGAACAGTGCGTGACTGGGTGGGCCGCCAGTGCAGCCGAGCACGCTGGCCTTGTGTGCGATGCTCGGGTTCTCGTGTGTGAATGCGGAGTCGCGCATCGTGTAGAGCAGTGACGGGCAGTTGCACATGATCTGCAGCCCCGAGTTGAAGTAGCACGTGTTACCCAGATTGTGGAGAGGGCACAGCACCATCGGTGCGAAAACGGGGTCCCGCCCGGCTGCGGCTACATCCGCCTCCGTCCGCGTTGGCGGCGGCGTGGACATGAGCGGCGAATGACTGGTCTCCACATGCGTGGAGCCCGTCTTCACGGCGTGTGCCATGACAAGCAGCTGTGCACCCTTGGAATGGGAGGCACGTGGTCGATCCGGTAGCGCAGAGCACACAGGCACCCTCACCGCAACTACAACGACAAGAGGAGGCACCAGCAACAACAGACAGAGGTCAGTACAGCTGCTCGTGAGCTTCACAAAGCCAGCTCAGCTGGGAAAAGGAAGTGAAGAATACATATACGTGCGCGTAGAGGGACAGAAAGAGAGACAGAGAGAGAAGGGGCGTGGTGTGGGAAGAAGGGAAAGAGTGTAAGATGAGGTGCGAACACAGACAACCGCGCCTTCACACTGCGTACTGTCCGCATGCGCGTACGCCTCTTCCCACCAATACATCAATTGTGCACTGGGAGAGACGTGAGTGAGCGGCGGCGCGCACCACTCAAGTCCCCCTCCCACAAAAAGGGGAGGGTGCGCGGCAGGAGCCGAGGTGTGCGCAAGGCACTGAGATGGCGCAATACGTTCGTGTGAGAACGGCCACGGCACCTCCCCCGCTCACTGGCGCCTGCGCACCGACGAGGGCTCTGTCCAGTCGGGCAAGAAAGAGAATGAGTTGCTGTAAATAGAACGACCCACACGCTGCACAACATACACGCACGCCGACGAGCCGTGACGAATGAAAGAAAGGGGGGAGTAACGACGCGGGAACGGCTGTCCAACGACACCACGCCAAAGACCTCGCCTACTGAATAAGGGGACATCACCATCACCCAGTCACGTCACAGGCAGCAACCGCCTGTAAGAGAGAGAGAGAGCGACCTGACACACACACGCAACGCTCTCCACCGTGGGTGCACCTTCTCAAAGCAAGTACTTGGCGAGGTTCACATTCTTGAGCAACTTCTCGGTGGCCTCGCGGACTTTCTTCGCGTCCACCTGCACCGTCTGCCCCTCGTAATGATCGCAGTTGAAGCTGTATTCGTCCATGACACGCTCAATAATCGTGTACAGCCGACGAGCACCGATGTTCTGTCCTTGCGTATTGACTTGGCAGGTCACCTTGGCCAACTCTTTGACCCCCTCCTCTGTAAACTCGACGGTGATGTTCTCCGTCTTCATCATCTCTACCTGCTGGTTTAACAGGTTGAACTTGGGCTCCGTCAAGATGCGGCGGAAGTCCTCTTCTGTCAGCGCCTTCAGCTCCACACGAACCGGAAGACGTCCCTGTAGCTCGGCGATCATGTCGGACGTCTTGGCGACGTGGAACGCCCCAGAGCAGATGAAGAGGATGTTGTCGGTGGCGATTGTACTGCCGTCTTTCATAGTCACGTTCGAGCCCTCGACGAGCGGCAGAAGATCCTGCTGCACACCGAGCGAGCTCACATCGGCGCTGTCGCTCTTTTGCTCAGACACGACTTTGTCGATTTCATCGATGAACACTACACCGTCCTCCTCCGCTAGTGCACGGGCCAGGGTGTTCACGGAGTTCTCGTCCACCAGCTTGTCGAGTGCCTCCTGAAGCGCCAGCGGCAGGGCGTCGACGACACGCTTTGTCACCGCCGTCTTCGCCTTTTTGGGCTCGCCGCCAAGGCCCAGCAGCATTCCCACGGAAAGGTCAATGTTGAGGGGACCTTGCTTCGACTGCTGTGCCTGCGGTGCGCTGACCTGCACAGTGACGAGGTCGTCCTTGAACTCGGTGGCGTAGTGGTCACGGAAGTACTCAAGCGTCACCGCCCCAGAGACCGCCGCGTCGTTGGCGGCAGAGCTGTCAGCTCCACTGTCCCCAGCAGATGCGGTGGCGGCCTCCGTGGAGCCGTCTGCCTGCCCTGCCGCGGCGGCGCGCGCCTCTGCCTCCTTCGCCATGCGCCGCATCTCGTAGGTGCTTGCGTGGCGTGCGTTCCACGCGCTGTACAACGTGTCGATGGCCATCCGCATGGCCTCCTCCTGTCGCTCCGCCTCGAGCGCCTTCTTGGCCTTCGTCTTGGCGTTCGTGTAGAGGTCTTCGATGATGCTCTCGACGTCCTTGCCCTTGAATCCGACCTCGGTGTACTTGGTCGCCTCCACCTTCACAAACGGCGCGTCTGTGATGCGGGCCATGCGGCGAGAGATTTCCGTCTTGCCCACACCGGTCGGTCCGACGAGCAGCATGTTTTTCGGCACGACCTCCTTCTGCAGGGCGTCGTCCTTCAGTTGCCGCCGCCGCCAGCGGTTGCGCAGAGAGATGGAGACGGCCTTCTTGGCGTCTGACTGTCCAATGATGAAGCGGTCCAGGATTTCTGTGATCTTCCGCGGTGAGAGATCATCAAGCTTGTTCTCCTGCTCCTTGGTCACCTGCACAACATCCGGAGACGGTGTGCTGGCGGCAGCTGCCACGCAACACAACTTACGTGTGAAGCCGCGAAACATTGTTGACGCAACACACAAAATCACACACAACGCAATGACAACAAGTGGGCTCTACCGCACACGAGAGAGAGAGAGAGACGCGAGAATAAAGCGAAAAAATAAAAGCAAGGAGAGGCCGCAAGACAGTGAGCCGGCCCTCAAGAGTCCCAACACCACCTTGAGCACGGACAGGACACACAATAACATCAGCGGAAGCAAGAAAGGTGATGTGAGGAAGAAGGAGAAGGTTTTCGAGTGCTTGTCGTGAGCCCACATCGTCCTCGCACGGCGCAGAGTCGGTGCCGCGGGCTGCCCTTCCCGAACCAATAGACGGCACGCCGGTCCGCGGGGACCTGACACTGGGAGAGCCGCCATCCGGGCGACAACACAACAGCACACGTGGAGTACTCGTGCCTTACCGCGCGGCAGCTGGACGGTGTGCGGCGGGAGGAACCAGCAGCGGCTGGCTTCACCACGAATGGAGTCGCGAAGGGAAAAGAGAAAGCAAGGAAGAGTCATTTCGGCTCTCTTTACCGGGTCATTGAAAGTAGCAACCACACACACACACACACACTAGCAGCTCAACTCACCCTCCACCAGTCATTCGATAAGAGAAACAGACCAAAACTAGACGCCGTTAAGGAGAAGCGAAAAATCAGGGAGAAGGAACAGAAAAAACAAGAAGATATTCCACCTGCCAACACGCTGAGTGAGAGAGAGAAGGAGTGATCGGTGGATGATAGTCACACTGGGGCAGCGATGGCGAGGTCGGAGCAACAAGGCCCGTCGAAGCGAGATGGTGCTTCGGGGGAGGGGTTAAGTGGAAAGGAAAAACACAATCAAAAGGAAACTGCAAAAGAAGAGAAGCAAAGAAACGGGAAGAAGACCCGACTTCTTCTTTTTCTTTTTGCCCTTAGAAGTTATCGCTGCCCGTGATCATCGGCCCATAACGGCGCATCACGTTAATGAGAAGGAGCACGACAAAGCCACCGACCAGAAAGAACGTCAGCAGCGCCGGCGCGAGCAGTGCATCGTAGCGAATCTTACGCCGCGCGTAGACACGTCGCGTGCGCGCGCGGTAGGCCATGAACGCGTATGTTAGAATCAGCAGCGCAACGACCTCCATCGTCACGCCGACGATGATGTGAAAGTTGCCCTGCCACACCACGGATCGGCTCATGATATCACGTGGCAGAAAGAGGGCCTCACCGAAGCGGATCGCGACAAGACCGAGAAGCCCGAAGGAGGTCGCTAGCTGCGCCCACTTCACCATGTACCTCTCCGAGGTGAGCAGCGTCTTGGGGTCGTACTTCTGCGGCACGCGAATGCGCTTTCCTGTTTGCCACGGGATACTGCCGTAGAAGACCTGCGCGGCGGCGTTGCGACCGCTCGACGGGTTAAAACAGAGCGACTCGACGCCTGTTTCCGAGTACGGATAGAGATGAAAAGCGGTGAACGCGGCGTGACGACGCTCGATGGAGTACTGCACAACCGGGCATCCTGCGCCGTCGTGCACGGCCTCACCGTCGACATCGCTGGCCGCCTCGCTAGCCGACCGCATGGTTTTCGGCCTCGCTGCAGATGACTCACTGCCGCTGTCGTCACTGCCGTCGCCTCGCACGTCGCGAAGCGCTTGCTGATAGACACGGGTGTAGTCGGAGCGAGGCATGAAGCGTGCTTCCGCGGCGCCGATGGTTTGCGTCTGCGCGGCCCACTCACTACCAAAGACGATGCGGTCCTCCGTGCGCTGCAGGCAGCCCGAGGCCAGCCCCACCGTGGGGTCCCACCGGCTCTGCTCAGGCTTCGTGCTTGCACGGATGTCGATGTCGAGCTGATGCATCCAGTACGGCACCATGTTGATGAACGAGGTGTGACCGTAGATAGAGGCGATGCCGTGCGCGTACTTGCTGAATTTTGGCAGACTTTCCATGTGACGACAGCTCATCAACTCCTCAATCCACGGCGCAATGCGCTCATTCTCTGCGCACTGCAGCTTTACCTCAACCACCGCGTAGGGGAAGTGGGAGACCGGCGCATCACTTCCTGTAAAGCGCCAGTGGTGATCCAGACCAAAGTCCTCAGCGCTCATGCGGAGGTCCGTGTCGATGCTGACGCGCACGGTCTGATCCGCCCCGCGCTGGAAAGCCGCACGACCACACTGGGTGCGCAGCGCGGGCTTCAAGTCGTAGGCGTGCACCTTCGCGACAATCTCCGTCGCGAGCTCCTTGAACTCCTCCTGCGCCTTCTCGCTCGCGTTCTTCTTCTTGAGCTTGTCAAGGGCAGGGATCAAGCTGAGGTCCCCACGCACGAAGGCGTCGACGTCCTTCTCTTTCACCGCGAAGCGCCGCTTGTTGCTACGCTCGCCACTCCAGGCCTCGTGGTGAACCTTGATCTCCATGAAGACGTTGTCGTCGGGGTTCACCTTGTTCCAGTCCTTCTCGTACGTGTCCGAGTACCAGCGCATACGGATGAGCGTGCTGCCCTCCAGGCGCTCGAGTCGGCGGTGATAGAAGAGGAACTTGCGATTGTCGTAGTACACTGAGCTGACGGGCGAGTACAGGGTGAATGGAACGTTGAGCGCCTTGCTGTCCGCGTACGTGTCCTTGAACGTGCTCAGCGGGAGGTGAGGGATAATGCGCGCAATGACGAAAGGCAAGTCCTGCGGATGGACCCAGTACTTCACCGAGCGACGGTCAAATACCTGCGAGCCCACCGCCCCCGACGCGATCCCTTGCTTGCCTTTGCCAGAGATGATTTCCTCCGCCTGCTTCACACGGTCGTAGACCTTGGACAAGAGGCAGAACACCTCATCCTCGAGCAGCTCGTGGTAGTTGTACTCTGTCTGCATGTTCTTCCAGCGGTCACCGGTGGGGCCCAGCACGGCGTACCGGTACATGCGGCCCACGATGTGCTCGACGGTGTCCGTGTTGAGGTTTTTGGTCTCGGTGAACCGCAAGAGCTCGTGCATAATGGCGTCTGCCACGAGACGCGCCTCCGATGGGCTGAGCTGCTCCATGGTACCGTCCGCCTTCTTTCGGAACCAGTGGGACTGCACGCCCATGGGCTGTGCGCTGTCGCCACCATCTACGTCCTCCTGGCGCAGCTCCTCGGTGCAGGCGAGAAGAGCCTCGCCCATGCGCACCAGCTCCTTCTGCTTCCGCTCGCTCCACGCGTACACACGCTTCTTCTGCGCGAGCAGCGCGTGATAGAGCTCATCGGGTGTGCTCGGGTTCGCAATGTCTTCCTTCATACGATGCAGAATTTCTTTTGTGGCCTTGTAATCCACGTACGCGCCCTCGTCCTTAAAGTCGGGGTACATTGCCCGACGCCACGCCTTGCTGTACGGCATGTTGAAAGGCACTTACACGGTTCGCTTGACAAGCGGGCTTTTGTGAAAAAAAAAGGTGCGGACGAACGTGCACACACACTAGAAAAGGATAATCGAAACGAACAGCAGCTTCAGGTGGTTGCCAAATACCATTAAGGGCGTGTGTGAGAGAGGGGAGGGGGAGGGAAGATGGGTGAGAGTGAGACAACCGCGGTGTCGCGTGGAGCCACGGCGTGACGCCGTGGTGCTTTCTTCCTTTCGTGCAAGGCGCGACGGGCGGACACGACGAACTTCAAAAGTGCCGAGCGTGGTCGCCGCATGCTGCGAAACAGCGAGAAAAAAAACCCGAGCGCGTGTGCAACTGCACAATCGTCGGGGGAGGGGGGCGGGGGCGACACGGCGCGAGTGGCAGCAGCCATGATTCACCACACCTCACAGCGGCTAATTCGGGCCGAAAGGAGAGACACCACCGGCCGAGAGCATCACGAGCGCCTTCTCGTGCCGCGACGAAATCTTGTGAATCGCGGTGGCCTAGCACGGGTGATGCACGATATGCGTGTGCTTTGATGTGATACAGTTGCCAGGTACATGAAGAGGAAAAGAACGGCATGTGGAGAGCGATCCGCTCTGTATGGAAGATAAAGGAGGGGGAGGGAGGGGAGGAAGAAGACATCGCCACCGATGGGAACCTATGATACACGGACATGAACGGGCGACACAAAGAAAAAGAGGGGTGGAGAGGGCTTGTTCGCACGAACACGATTGAGACCAAATGCGCCTCCATATTTGGTCTCGCGTTCCCGTCACCAGCGCGCAAACCAAAGCAAACGGGCAAGAAAAACAAAAAGAAAAAGAGCCATCCCGAAGCAGACGCGACGGTGTGTGTGTGAGCGTGTGGCGCGGGGTGCGGACCTCCTTTCCGGGGCACCCGTTTACGCGACCGGTGGGGGGTTGTACTGCACGGGGTACGTGTAGATGTGGGCGTAGGGATCCGTTCCTGCAGGCACCCAGGACTTGTACTTGCTATTCGCCTGGTGCTCCTCACGTGCGCGCTGCTCCTTCTCGTCGTACGGGTCCTCCTGATACTCGGGGTATTTGGTGATGTCCGTCGCCAGGGCACCACCGGGCCTCCACGGCTTGCTTGCCACAGGCTTTGCCGCTTCCTCCGGCATCTTCTTCGGCGGCAACGGCTTCGAGAGCGAGTACACCTTGCTGTAGCCGTGCTCAGTCTCGTCAAAGTAGTCGGCGCGGCGCACAGCTGCGCGGAACGGCGCGCCAACCTGCTTTGCCTGGCTCTCCTTCTGCTTCAGTGTGGCGACGCGCTGGTGGCCCTCGTAGGGGTCGGACACGTACTGCACCTCGCCCGCCTGGCCAATGGTGAGACCAACGTATCCATAGGTTCCCTTCTTTGGTCGGTTCACGACGAAGGTCCGCTTCGCCACGGCACCGGCGCCAGCATCCTTCTTCGTGCTCGTCTTGAGGGGCGGCAGCTCCGGCTCGTGGCGGATAGGCGTCTTCTCCGAGAAGGTGCCGTAGAAGTCGCCCTTGCCGCTACTCTTGTGAGAGCGGTTCGTTGGACGGAAGGGCGGCTTGTCGGCCGCGCTGCCGGTGGCGGCTTTGCTGGAGGCGCGGAATGGGCCACCGAAGCCCGTCGACTGATACGGGTCGCCGGTGGAGAGAGAAATGTACGGGCCTGCTCCGGTATCGAGGAGGTGGGGGTGACGCTTCGCAGGCACGGTGAAGGGCTTGTCGGCGGCGGGCGCGGGCTTCTTCTCGGGCCGCTTGTCGTACTCGTCACCGACGGAGAGATACACGGGTGCACTAAACATGGCGAACGCACCCTTTTTATTTCTTTTTTTTTTCAAGGCAACCAAATCCTGAGAGGCGCGAAAGGGAAGACACAAAGGTCGACTATATACACGAACACGAGGTAGTCTTTTCTTTCAGTTCTTCCCGTTTTTCTTTTCGCTTTCAGTTACTCACTGTAGGAAGCACACGCACACTGGAATGTGAATTTGACAGTGGGGTTGGCTCTGGTGTGACCCACAAGACGACGGAAAAACAACAAAAACCAACAACAACAGCGAGGAGAGGCAAGACGAGGAGGAGATGGAGGAGGAGCAAAACAAACGGGCGTGACATGCAATCGAGGACGGACACACCAGTTGACCACGTCATTCCACACGATCACAAGGCATCGCGTGCGTCCAGACAGCCGCACACGGTCTGCATGAGACAGTCGCTCAGATCCTTTTCCTTATTCTTTTTCATTTCATGTGTGACTATGCATTTCTTTTGTTTTCGCAACGTGAGACCAACGTCTCTCTGACAAACGGTTTTTTTTTTTGCCCTCGACGATGTCGCGTGGAAGCGCATGGCTGGCCGTCATTCTCTTCGTGACGAAATGGTTTTGTGACCCTCCCCACCTTCGCCGTCGCGGTCGGTGATGACGGTGGCCCACGGCGCTTGCATTGTGGGGAAGAGAAACTCCCACCTCAAGTACTGAGGAAACAAGGGGGGCTGGTCATCCCACCCCCAGCGCGTGCGTAGGTGCTTGTAAAACACGGTACTCTCTGGATTGCAGTACATAAAGTAGACGAGAAATCCCATCAAAAAACCAGCGCGCGTATAGGCATGCCAGACGAAGCGCTTCTCGGCCACCGTGCGCTCACGAAAGGGAGAGAACCAGTGCTTCAAGCTTGTCTTCTTTTCTGTGTCGCCACGGTTGCTAAAGTGGGAGCTCATCGCGACGTGCGAGGGGCGACAGCCTGATGTGTCATGCGACGTCTACACCTAGCCTGCGGCGGAGAGCGCGCGTGAAAGTGATTGGCGTGGCCACAGCACAATCACAGGAACACCGACCTGGCAGCAATTCGTGTGTCAAAGGCCAAAAAAAAAGGCACAACAACCCAACGCCACCACTGTCGCGAGAAGTGAAGAGCGGCCATAGGTGTGTGTGTGTGTTGGGGGAGGGGAGGGGAGGGGGGGGAATGAGGTGTGCATGTGTGCGTGTGTGTCGTTTTCAGGAAGTGTCAGCGGTGGCGGAAGGTGCGACCGCGCTCATCAATCTTGAGCCCGCCCAGACACAGATTGTGTCAGATGAGGGACACCTATTCACACAGGTGCGCGCTGAATAATGATCTCCACCTAGCATCACAGAGATGTCGTCAAACAAGAAGAATTCGTGCGTCACGGTGCCCAATGAGAGGCCGTCTGTGGACCAACGACAACACGCGCAAAAAAGTGAAGGCGGCTGAGAAGCCCTGTCTACGTTTCCACGTGGTATTATTTCTGTGTCTGACACACACACACACACACACACGCGCGCGCGCACGCACGCAAAAAAAAAAAAAAACTGGTGACAGCATCTTAGGTGTCTTCATCGACAGCACGCCCGCGCACCTACTCCTTGCGCTTTTCTTGGTAGCAGACGTGATTGAAGTTCTGCGCGTGCTGCGGCTTGTGAAACTGTGTGCGGCACTGATGCCCGTACCAACAATCCGAGCGCTTCGTGACACTCTCAGGCAACTCATCGCGAGGTATGGCTCTGCGGTAGTGGAAGAGGAGCGCGGCAAAGGCGCTGTCTGCGCACCGGTCGCACACCGGAGAGGTGGCCGCCAGAGGGCCGTTGATGCTCGTCAAGTCGGGCTTCCACGTACCATCGCGCAGTTTCACCAGACACGTCACCCACGCTGCCGCCGCGGTGATCGCGTGCGCGGCCATGTAGTTGGTCAAGATCGTCTGCTCCGTGACGTTGCCTCCGAAGGTGGTGGGTGGCAGCGCTGTGAACGTGTACGCCTCCAGCGGCTGGAACCGACGCACGGTGCCTTGGGCGGGGCAGCCGCCTTCCCGTGCATAGTACTGGCTGCAGTAGGGAGCACTGCAGAGCCAGCAGCGCTGCGGGCGCCCGCACAGTGGTCGCTCGGGGAAGGGGCGAGCGCACGCACGGCAGGTCAGATGGGGGCCGCCGGCCGGGCACTGAAAGCCGTCCACTGTCGACGCAGTCACACACTGCGCGCAACGCGCACCGGCGGGGGCCTGCGGGTTCGGCCCGTTCAGGTGGAACTGCATGCCGTTGTGCATGAGGTGGAGAGGGACAGGCAGGTCGTCGCCGCCACTGTTGCCTTCGCTATTTTCGCTGCTCTCGCTGTCACCACCGCGACGCCAGTCATCGTCATACGCGCCATCGCCGTGCCGACCGCGTTTGACACCGAGAATCACCTTGCCGCCGGGCGGGATGTCGTCGGCCGCTTCCAGCGCACGCGTTTCGGCTTCTGAGCGCCGGCGGTGGGGCTCCGCGAGGAGTAGCTGGTCCACACAGCTTTGCAGCTTGTGCGTGGGGCGGACTTCTTCAATGGGCCGACGGCACTCCACGCACTCCTTGTGGCCTTCACGCAGCCACTGACTAACGCAGGAGGCACACACGACGTGCATGCAGGGCAGCATGCTGCACGGGCGCAGGTAAATGGCCCTGCACACAGGGCACGTGAGCTCCTCAACGAGCTTCGAGACGCTGGTCTCTGGACGCAGCCGCTGCAGTACGTACTCGACCTGCTCGAGGTTAGTGACCGCTGACGGTGGTGCGGCACCGCCGGACGCGGGCGACACTGTCGCCGCTGGCTTCACGAGGGCCAGCGCATCCCCGTCCTTGAGGGGCGCCTCCTCACCCTTCGCGAGTCGCTGGCCGTTGACGTAGGTGCCGTTGGTGGATGTGTCCGTCACGAACACCGCCAAGGTGGCGGGGTCAAGACGCACGTTGCAGTGCTTTGAAGACAACTTCGGTGCGTCATGGATGCGGTACGGCACGGAGAGCTCCTTGCCGCGGCCGAGCACGAATGTGTTGTCGCCAACGTTGATAGGAATGGCGTCGCGCTGTGATTGGACAGGCACGAGCTGCGCCACCACCTGCTGAACAGGGGGTGCTGCCAGGTCGAACAGGTCGTTCACATCCGGGGACAGCACGGGCGTCCGTGGCTCCTCGGGGGTGAGTGTATCTGCCATGTGCTATCTCCCTACAAGTGATGCGTCGAAAGAAAAACAACAACAAACAACAACGCGATGGGGTGTGTCTGTCTGTGGTGATCGATGTGCGCCGTAGTGCTAGCGACCTTGCCGACAAGGCCGTGCGTACGTGGATGTGTCGTCTGACCAACGCTGTTTTCCGAGTGAATACCGCGCGTCCTGAGCACTAACGAACTACTGCATCCATATACAGAAGGAACCAAGCACAACAGCAGTGACGAAACGAAGCACGCAAGACAAAGGTAGAACGCCCCCAGAAGACGAAGAGAGAGAGAGACGGAGAGAAAACTGATACGGCGACAAAACCGGTTGTACAGGAAGGAGCAACGACAGCTGCTCACGCACCTGATGCGATTCTTGCACCGCCACTGACTGACTGCATCACAGCCGTGCTGCTCTGTGTGTGCGTGCCAGGCGGTGCAGTTCTGCCGAGGCTGTGCATCGCTGTACGTCTTCGCACACATGGCCACACAAAGGCAGCGCACGTGCACACCATGGCCTTCCCCACAAGTTTCTGGTCACCGTGGGGCACGCTACTTTTTTTTATTTTTCAACCAGGGATTCCTCTTTCTTCATCGCCTCGACGTCACTGTCTGCGCCGGCACCGGGAAAAGAAAAGAGCCGCTGCCGCAGGGGTGACCGCCTCGGCGCATACACGCGCATGACGAGAAACAAGGAAAGAAAAAAAAGGGCGGAATAAAGAAACAGTCACATGTTGACTCACAAAGGACAATCTCAGCAAACAAGGAGACAGGCAATACGTGTCGGCACGCTGCACAGCAGATTGATAGATAGGCGGTCAGTAAAGCGGGTAACACCATCTTCGTGTGCCTGCCGTCCCCCGTTTATTTTGTGCGCGGACGTCCTCCGCATGCGATACATTGGCGCACTCTACAGGTTTGTTGGCGGAAGAAACAGAGAAAAAAAGAAGCCGGATAAAAAAAAATCGACCTGAAGCGAATGAATGAATGGGATTGGCGGAGCCTGGAGACGCATGAACAGCGGACTGACACAACAGCGAACAGGGGAGGCTTGTGTGATTGGCCACAGAGGCGGATGAGGGGGCTGTAGCACAACGGCGCAGAACGGCCGACGGATGACCCTGTCGAACATCACCACTAACGGCATGCGTACGCCCTCCCTACTCCTCTCCTCCCATCGACGAGAGGCGCGTGTCGTCCCTATCGTGATCGCCCTGCTTTCACGGCCAAACATTTACAGCTCGTCCGCGTACTTATCCTTGGCCGCCGGCACCGAGCGGCTAGCCACGTGCTGTTGCTGCTCCTGCTGCTGCTGGAGCAGGCCGTCGCTGTCACGGACAATGAAGCGCTGATCGAGAGGCAGGTGGGTCTTCTCCTCAGCGGGACTCAGGATACTGCCAAAGGGCATCTGGGCTACCGGGCGCCACGTGCTTGGGATGGAAAACATCTTGTGCACGTGCGCCTCGATGAGGGCACCATAGTGTTGAAGACTGGCGCCGATGCCAGCCTCACTGAGAGCGGTCCACACGGCGATCTGTGCCGCGGCGTTGTCTTGATCACCCATGCGTGCGAAGTAGCCTTCGTCCGCTTCCGCCTCGTGCGGGAAGGCCGCCTTCAGCTTCTCCTCAGCAGTGGTGTCTTCAAAGAAAAGCACGGTGCCGGCACCAGCCTTGAAGCAATTGCTGATCTTCTGGTTTCCTGCCTCAGCCTTCTCCTTGCCGGTGACCTTGGTGAGTGCAAACATGGTCATGTCCCAGAACTCATCGTGGTCGTCGTTGAAGGCGATCACCACACGAGTGCCGCGAACATTGTGAAGAGACGGCGCGGCGCGCACAGCTGCCTTGATAAGCTCACTCACCGCCTCCTGACTGAGAGGGATGTCCTTGCCGAGTGCGTAAATGGAGCGGCGATTGGCAAGCGCCTGAACAAACTGTGCAGCGGCGGCTGACATGACGAGTGAAGAAGAAGTGGCTGTGTGCGTATGTGTGAGTGTGGATTTGCGTGAGTTTCGGATGCTGCCCCACGCAACCAATTGCAATGAGAAACGAGAGAGGACGGTGAAGAAGTGGAGAGAGTGAGAGTGAGCGGGATGCGTCGGCAGCAAATAGGTAG